>VWZY01006785.1:208985-260732 GCA_013399075.1 Chloroceryle aenea | reverse complement strand
CCAGCAGACTTTTAACTCGGAACACAAACTGATTTCTGGGGCTTCAGAAATACTGAAAACCATGGGTCACCCACAAACAGCCACAGTAGCTAGATGTATTTATCACCAGCGCAATGTAAAATTATTTTGTAATTTTTTTCCTAGTCTACATCTTCGAGCACTCGAGCAAGCTCATCCAAGCTCTAGCCACAGAATGCTGGAGTCTCTGCCCCGAGGAGTTCACAATACACTGCAGATAATAAATACCATGTAAAATACGACATCTAGTTTCTGTCCTTTCACCTTTTTTTTTTTTATTATTATTATTTTCCTGTTGGGTCTTCACCCTTTTCAAATAAGGGGTTAATGTGTTTCATATTTTCTCTCTGCCAGGCTAACAATGAAACTACCTGAAGTTTGAACTAACCAGAGGAAAGTAGAAAAGAGAAGCCAGCAGCTACACAGAAAACCATGCAGAGTTATGGTGCAGGGAAGGGCAAATGCTCACACAGGGACATCTAATGTAATAAATAGCTAATTTTTATACTCTTCAGAATGCTCTAATTTATTATTATATGGTTCTTTACAAAAAACAGTCTTGGAAGTGTAAATATACATCCAAAATAGTTCCCTGATTTTCAGTAGAACCTCGTAGGTAAGAGTAGATTCTTGTTTCAGCAGAGGCTTCAGCATCTCAGATGATTTCCCTAAATCCTTTAATCTACAAAGGGCTATTTTTATACAGAGGGCAAAAGTGTATGGCAGGAACTCCCTTATACAGGGATTTTGTATTAATACTAGACCAACTAGGAGCAGAACATGCACAATCGGATATGGATAATACATTTTAATTCTATTTAAAAGTGTCTCTAAAGAGATTCAGCTAAAACGCATCGGATTTTCTATCTGGCAATTTTTACAGAGCACCAATTTCTTAAAACGGTTACAATTACCTTAACTAATGCAATTAGACAGAGAGGGTTTGGGGGTTTTTGTACTATTGCAATTGCACTGTAGTAGCTTTGCATACTGGTTCCCATTTCCTCACTTGCCAGCAAAGGACAAGACAAGGCGTTCCCTTGGTCAAGCCTCCTCCGGACAGAAGCGCTCCTCCGAACACCGCCCCGGTGCCGGCCCTGGCCCGCCAGCCCCGCCCGGCCACCCCCGGGGCGGTCTCTGCCTTCAGCACCATGGACAGCACCACGGGGAGCGGACGCGTGTGGCCCTGGGACATTCCCGCTCACCGCCGGAGCAGTGGACGGGACACAGCCCAACATCTCCTGCTCGACCTGGCTCCAGACAATGGAATGAATGAGAGGGAGTGAAGTGAAGTGAAAGAAAGGCCAACCCTCCGCTGTCTTTAATTTTCGTAGGAAGTCAGGAGTGGGATACATACATCCCTAAATTTTGCATGAGAAACTCTCCAATAGATGTAGATTCCACATCTCCTTTTGCTGGAAGGACCTTTTTATATTATCCAATGATGCTACTCACTATACACTATCTACTACTATTGTTCCTTTTCTGTAGTTTCCTTCAAATACTGGGTCTTTGCCAAACACACTGATATTTCTCAATGACAAGATGCTCGGGGTGACGTCAAAGAAAGGAAAGAATGAAGGTGAAAATGGGCAGTATGCCTATAGACAAGAGAAAATGTGTTTCTTACTCCAGAGATCAAAAACAATAGCTTTCTACTTGCATCTCAGAAATGCAGAGCAGTTGTTTACAGCTTGAGGTTTTGCAAAGAAAACTCAAGAGAGCCATCTGCTGTCTAAACCTGTGATAAAGGGTGTGCAGTTCCTGTCATAGCTAAGGTTTTCAAACGCATTGTAGAAGTATGGATTTATCTGCTACCTTAAAGACTAGTAACTGCGTAAGATCATGCATTTAGGACAAAGGGAAATATATTAGTTATAAGATTTGATACGTTAAAATAGAATTTTATTTCTGATTAACTATGAAAACAAACGATTAAAAAAAAAAGAGATGGAGAAGGGATTTTCAATACTTTGGTTTTCCATCTGCTAATTACTAACTGATAGTTTATAATGGATTTCAGGAGTTTTCTAAAACAGGAATGTTTTAGAGTCTTTAAAATAACTTCCTGGAATGACTCTCAGAAGAAAACATTCAACAGATATAAAGCATGCATAAAATACTTGCTTTAGTATGTACTAGGGTATGAAACACTATTATTCCTTTTGTTTGTTTGTTTTCTGTATTAGTGGGGACCAAACATATTCCCTTTCATCTAATTTAAGATGCCATTCTTCATATCAAAACCAAAACAAATCAAACCCTAAGAAAATATCCTATAGTCCTTACAAGCATATATTTTCTAGAAGCATAAAATACTAATTACTGCATTGCTACTAAGCATGTTTTAGTTTCCTAAGATCTAGTAAAGTTTTTATTGCACTTGCTTGCCAACAGTGGGCACACACAGTTCACTTCTCCCGTCACATTCTAGAATATAATGCTGTAAAGTCAACCTATCTTATATTCTAGAAATCATTAGTGAAGTGTTGTCAATCTAGATGTTCTTTCAGACTCTAAAGAGTTGAAGATCATTTCATATGCTTGAAAAGGTCTTTTCCTTTTTTTTCTTACGATAGTGTGTGGTATAGTTGCAATTAAGATGAATACCTTATTCCTTAAAATTCCATTCAGACTGGAAAGGCTACTCTATGTTTAAAAGTACCAATTTAGGCATAGCAATTACAAGGTATGTATAAGAGTACATCTGGACCATTGAGAAAATTTAATGTCATTCCAAGAGGAGATGTCTCACCAGTGACAAAATACTTGTTTATAAATTCTGATGGATTAATTTAATCAACATTCCAGTGTTTTTCATAAGACAGCAGACTGATTATCAGAGTGCTCCTTCTAGCTAAGGTTGTGAATCTGAACATTTGTTGGTACTGATCAATTATTTACTGAAGGTTGCTTGTAATTTTGGTAGATGGTAATTCAAGTGTCTAAATTCAATTTACATACTAAGACCCCTCACTCCCACAAAAATGATATTATAAGAAAATGTGATACCATTCTGGAAATGGGGAGAGCACAGCTGGAGAGGAATGTTTACAAGGAATAGTGGCTTCCAATACTTGATTTAATTTTCTTGGGGGACAAAGCTAGAGCAAGAGGTATGATTTAATGTCTTGAACAAAATGAAAGAAGTATGACCTATGGCTTACTTTGTAGGTTTGCTAATGTTTCAGTTAAAAAAAAAATAAAAACGAGGTAGAAAAATATTTGTCAAAATAAAAGGCCATATTTGTCATGACCATACCAATATGAACATATAAAATCATAGGTAAATCCCTTTTCAGATAATTTATGTACATTCCATACTTATAGTAAGACTACTATGGTTGTACAATGAGTTTTAAACAGTTTAAAATAGGTCAGTTTTACATATTCTTGTATGTTAAACTGGATATAATTCTCCCTATAAGTTAACTTCTCAGAAGACAATGAAGTGTGAAGCATTGCATTTTAAAATCCTTAACACCCTGAACACTTGATAATGGTTGATTAGATTTTGAAGAGCAGTAAGAAGAAAGTTTATTCACAGAATTTGGATATCTATGTTCTACATCAAAGGCACTCAGCATTCAATGTCAGCATTCACAATGGACTGAGGGATGCAGAGCCATACCTCTTAAAATTTGCAGAGTACATCCGAGGTCCTATGTAGTCAATTGTTTAAAAAAGTCACAGGAATCCCTGTGAATATGACAAAAGTAAGCTCCCAGTACATTGTTTAGAGAACTACACATATTTTAGACAGCTTCTTTACAGGCTTTGAACTTAGTCAACTTTATGTATTCAAGTCATAAGAAGAACTATTAAAACATAATTAGTGTATATGCAAGAATAATTTAATGTACCATGCAAGGAAGTCCTATCTTAGATGACTGTCTACACAGAAAACTATCAAAACAGAACTACTAATGTATGCAGCATCTAAGGACGTACGTATGCCTATACCAGCTCAGAGCCAATGACTTAGCTAGTGCAATACTTGTTTTGCATTGATGGATGCAATTTCTTTCACACATTACCTGGGATATGTCTGCAACTTGAAGGACTGAATACATCTATGCTAGTAAGGATTCAAGTTCATCTAGGGAACTGCATAAAGTTGTCATGTAGATGACCAATAGGACAGCACTGAATAGATACTGGCTTATTATTTAGAAATTACAAGATTCTCAAATTGCTTGGGCTTTTGCTTTTTTAACTTTGCTTTCCTCTTTTCTGTCCCAGTGCTAAATTGCATTGATTATACTGTAGTAATGAGCCCCACAAGTAGTTTTGTGTAAAGGAAAATACCAGCTTCAATTATTTACAGTTTCATTTTCTATTTCATTGGTTAACTTTTTGTTCTTCAACAGGGAAAAGTGAATTGAGATTCTCCTGCCATTTTTAACAACTGATCTGTTGGCAAAAGGCATGATTACAGCGCCTAACTTTGCACACCTCCATTGACAACTTTCATGACTCTTCCTAGTTTTCATTCTCTCTGTCTTCTACTTCTGATACCTCCTCTTTTGAGACCAAGTGGGGAAAAAAAAAATATCAGCTGAATTGACAGGAGAATCTAACAGTACACCAATCATACGAGGCTCTCCAGGATAGCTCACCCAGGCCGAAAACTTAACTCCAGCAAGTCTCTTTTAAATAACCATTAACAACAACAACAAAAAGAATGAAGATCACTTTCAGGGACAAATCTATAAAAGTAATTAAAAATAAAATGCATTCTTGCTTCTGCAGCAACATATATATATGATTTTAACTTTAAAACTTAAATAGTGCCCTTATAGAATCATAGAATGGTAGGGGCTGTAAGGGACTCCTGGAGATCAAGTCCAACCCCCCTGCCAGAACAGGATCACCTTGGGCCGGCCACACAGGAACACATCCAAGTGGGCTTTGAAAGCCTCTACAGAAGGAGACTTATATTCTTAATTACACTGACATTTACTTTTGCTCCCACTGAAGGTAATAGCAGATCTGAAGCACCAGAATGCTTCAGACAAAAGCTGTTGTGACACAAGCCAGAACAACAACTTTCATTAGAGACAAACACCGCCCCCATCTCTAGTCCACACAGATGCACAGACCAGTTTAAGATTTAGAGAGATAAAAAATATTTTTTCACCTTAAAACAACATCTGTTGCATTTGCTTATCTAGCCACAGCAGGACCTTTCTGATTTGCATTACTGCTGAAACATGCTACAGACTTTACTATTATTCACCGAAGTGACCAGAAGTCTCTGTAACATATGTCTGCTTAACTTGGTTGGACAGAAACAAAAGGAACACTATTCCTGAGAAATTTGGTCTCTACTTTGAACTTCCTTTGGAGTTGGTAGAATTGGCAGAGAATGACAATAAGTTGTTACATATTGTTACAAGTTGTTACAAGTTATGTTACACATAACAATACTGTCCTGTGAGTGTTTGCTACTCCTAGAACAGAAGAAAAAAACCCAAAACCTACGGAGTTTGCAGTGAAATGAAGTTACTTGAAGTCTCTTGACTGGAAACAAATATTATCCTAAACATACATTGATTTTTGCTGCACGGATTCTAAAAAAAACCCATGGCCTGTATAAAAGTAGCTATCAGCATGAAAATCTCTAAATGTAAGGAAAAAGAAATTGCTCTGTTGGATAAGAGTTATCTGGGGACTGTTTGCCAGCATACACATAGGGGATCGCTCCTTTCATAGACTATGAAATTATATCATAATATCTATTGGTTTATCCAACTGGTATCTTCATAGATTAGTCAAATCCTTCAGTCTTTTTGTTAATGAAATAAGTAATATCAGTGCATAAACAGAAAACACAACATATACAAGCATAAAACACATGAATATGTAAAATTTTACAAACAAGCACTACACCAATGTTCATGGCTGCATTTTTGTCTTTACAAGAATTTGGGGCAATTGGTAAGATTTTTTAATTCAGATGCCGTGTCTGAATACCATGTAAAAGCTAATGTGAAGTTCCAACTTAAACACAGCACTCATACGTCTTCTGTCGTAAGTTATTAGGAAATCCAAAATGACAACCAAGTGATAAATAAATATATATCTGTACATACATAAAAAAATATACAGTCCAAGCTTATTTATGGCACATTTCTGAAGTCCTCCAAAATATTAATTTTAAATCACAGAAATACAGAATCATTTAGGTTGGAAAAGACCTTTAAGATTATCGAGTCCAACCATTAGACCTACTCTGCCAAGTCCACCACTAAGCCATATCCCCAGGCACCACATCTGTGTGGCTTTTAAACACATCCAGAGATGGTGACTCAACCGCCTCCCTGGGCAGCCTGTCCCAGTGCCTGACAACCCTTTCAGTGAAAGCATTTTTTCTAATATCCAGTCTAAATCTCTCCTGGTGCAGCTTGAGGCCATTCTCTCCTGTTCTCGCACTAGTTCCTTGTGAGAAGAGACCAGCGTTTACTTCTCTACAACATCCTTCCAGGTAGTTGTAGAGAGTGACAGGGTGTCCCCTCAGCCTCCTTTTCTTCAGACGCAATAGCCCCAGTTCCCTCAACCGCTCTCCATAGCACTTGTTCTCCAGACCCCTCACCAGTTTAGTTGCTTTCTCTGGACCCACTCCAGCACCTCAGTGTCTTCTTTCTTCTATTGAGATGCCCCAAAATGAACAGAGTACTCAAGGTGTGGCCTCAACAGTGCTGAGTATAGAGGGACAATCACCTCCCTGGTCCTGCTGGCCAGACACACAATTTCTAATACAAGCCAGGATGCCATTGGTCTTCTTGGCCACTTGGGCACACTGCTGGCTAATATTCAGTATCTTGTTGATCAGTATCACCAGGTCCCTTTCTACTGGGCAGCTTTCCAGCCACTTTTTCCTGAGACTGCAGTATTTCCTGGGGTTGTTGTGGCCCAAGTGCAGGATGCAGCATTTGGCAATGTTGAACATCTTACAACTGACCTTGGCCCATCAATCCAGTCTGTCCAGGTCCCTCCACTTCATACTCTCAAGCAGATCAACGCTGCCAACCAACTTGGTGTTGTCTGCAAACTTACTGAATCTTTATGTAAGGGTTTCTTGCTTTCCTTGGAACCTTACAAGGAAAGGCTGCAAGACCTAGATCTTTTTAGTCTGGAGAGAAGACTGAGAGGGGACCTAATTAATGTCTCTATATACATAAGGGCTGGGTGTCAAGCAGGCAGGGACAATCTCTTTTCAACTGTGCACTGTGACAGGACAAGGGGCAATGGATTCAAGCTCGAGCACAGTAAGTTCCACTTCAACATGAGGAAGAACTTCTTTAAGAATTGTAGAGCATTGGAATAGACTCCCCAGAGAGTTTGTGGTGTCTCCTTCTCTGGAGACTTTCAAGACCTGTCTGGATGCATTTTTGTGTGATCTGCTCTAGTGTTGTCCTGCTCTGGCAGGAGGGTTGGACTCGATGATCATCAGAGGTCCCTTCCAACTCCTAACATTCTGTGATTCTGTGATATGAAAACATATTACAAAGTGAGAGAAAATATATTTAAGAACAAGCGAGATGTTGGATTTGGGTTATCTCACAGGGACTCAGAAGAAAAAGCATATTACATTCATTATAATGAAATGCTGAACAGAAAAGCCAGGATGAGCAGAGACATAAAAAAAGTTACTAACTTGAGAAGTAGAAGTATGATTCCCCTCAAAACATATCCAGTAATCCTGTGAGTACAGAAAGTGATTTTCAGCAGTTATAGGAAGGACTGTACAGGATGGCTGGCTGCACACCTGCATCCATATACACACACTAGCCTAAAACTGTCAGTGTAATTATTCTGTCAGAAGAACTTTTTGATAGGCATCTGCCTTTGTTTACAATTCTTCTACCATCTATTTTCAAATAACTTTTGGGTTGCAATCCATTTGATACTATTTTGAAGACATTTGCAGGAAAAAAAAATCCCTGTAAACTGAAATCCTGTTCTTTTCTTGTTCCAGAGGCAAGGTAATAAAAGTGTTTCTCTAGGTACTAATCAGGACAAGGTAAGCCTCTGAGAGGAGAAAAAGTATCTGTAGAACAATGCTGACTGGTGCTGCACTTATCCATAGGGATAAGCCTTGGTCTCCTCTCAGGTTTTTCATAGAGAAACATCCCTTCCTAAAAAAAGTCATATGCTGCATTTCCCTTTTTCAAAACAAACAGAAGATTCAGTGCATTGTCTACTATTTCTATTGAATGGAGTAAATCAATGATAGAAATTTCTGAAAAGGAGTATGCCTTACCTTCTTTTTAGTGAATCTAGATTCTGGAGAATCTGACATGATAATGCAATTTATATTAGCATAACAAGTGACTTTTGCTTTTTACTCCTTATTATTTCTTTCACTCTGTATTATTGTATTTGACTGAAAGATTTTCCTTGTACTGACATCCCACTGCTAAGCAGATGCAAACAAATATTATCTAATACAAAAAAACACAGAAGAATATTGATTAAAACAACTCTTTAGATACCAGCCTTTTCTCTTCCTCTCTTTGCTAATCAGTCTACTTCAGCTCTACTTCATCATTACCAGTGTAATTAATATATCGAGCTGCATATTTCCATTTTACTTCTTCCCAAACAGAAACATTTTCTTCTATACTTCATTTATATGTTTAAGAAAAATCTAGGAAAACCAGCAATGAATGCTTTGACCTTAAATAAAAAGAATTTAAGTACTTCTGCTTGCTTGCCTTGTTACTTACATAAATTAGAACATCAAGAAAAAGTTCATAAATGTTTACTATATTTTTGTTTAATTTGAAGATACAACAGATAGAATTTAATACTACAATTATTTTTATGTCCTGAAAAAAAAATAATGCAATACCTGCTTATATTATTGGGCTGATATTCCTGGCTGTTAGTTCAAATACCATGGCATTTAATATTAGCAGTAATGGCACGAATACTCCTAACATAGTTACCTGATTTTACAACGCAGTGCTACAAACCTAAATTATGAAATATCTCAAAGTCAAAATTTATCTCATCAAAATTTTTCAACAGCCTATCGCTCTAATGTTCAGTGCAATTATCTGATTTGCCAGCAGTGGACACTGTTACTCCAGTTATCTACAGATATAATGAATGGGGAATAACTTGCAACATATACTGGTAAATATTTCTTTATTATTTGCACTGCTGTAGCAACTTGGTATTATTTTTATCAGACAAAAGCTGAGTAAAAATTGTACAGTAGGAATACTTTCCAACATTTGTGATAGCAGATAGATTGACCCTTTCTTTAACCTGCCCCCCCCCGGTTATTTTAAAGAAAAATAAACACTGACTTATTCACATGGGATTGCTTTATTTTTTTTTTGTCTTAACCATTTTAAGTCATAGAAGGTGTTCTAATGAAAAAAAATAAATTTTCTTTGTTATTCTTTTTCATACCATGACGCTTATGACAATGAAACTGCACATCTTTTGCATTGCTTTTATAAAAATTGTTACAAATAATGAAATTAGCAAGCTAAAAAATTCTGAACAGGATATTTACATCATTTTTATGTACCATTTGTTGAATAATGTAATTGTTCAAAATCTGCAAAGGACACGTTTTACATCTTTTAACAGGCACTTCGAAGTTAAAATGAAGTGTAGATTTCTGGTTAGGAATAAAAAATAGATAGCTGTTAGACCAACACAGAGAGTTGCAGAAGGATTAGCTAGGAATCAGTCTAGATAGTTGGAAGAGTTTCCATTCATTTTAGAAACAGAAAGAAAATCTAAGCATTTAAGAAAAGCAATGCACAGGTTTAATTGCAGATAATAAATATTATCTTCTTAGACACAGTACAAGAGTTACAGCAATAGCTTTCTCATCTCAATATTCAAATGACTCATTAAGCTCCCCCTAAAATTCTCATCGGTCTAACACTACTATATAAATGCAGTTTTCATGTAAGTATAGGTAGCATCTCAATAGAATAATGTGCATTGTCTGGCTAACACAGCTGAAAACTTACAAATAGGTCCTAATAGGCCGTTACCAGTCTGTGTATGCAGGAAACACAGAAAGTCTACCAGAACTATGTTTTTTCTTATATAGAAAAGCCTAAGACTCTTAAGAAATTGCCTCACAGAAAGCTGAGAAGTTCAGAAAGGTTGGTGTGCAGTCTAGCTTCTAATTGGCTGTATTTCAGTATTTGAGAACCTTGAGCATCCACTGGGTTAATTACTCTTATTATCTGGAAAAAAAGTGACTTAGTAGGGATCAGGCAGTGCATGAATCCAGTCAAAACAGAGCACTTGGACTAGACTGAGAGACTCCTTATACTGTCCTCCAGTCACATCAGATCTTAAACCCGCTCAGCTTTGAACACTGGTAGGTAGAACATTATCCCTTCCCAAAGCCCACTTTTCCCAGTCCATCCACCTTGAAACACAACTCACTACTGGTGTACAAGATCACTCTTCAGACTTGAGCCTTTGGGACTCCAAATACCCCGATCCCAATATTTGGAAAGTCTCCGAATATCCTTTGCATTGCCCCTCAGCACTCAGGTTAAGTCTGGTGTTTAAAACAAAGAAAGATAAATACAGTAAAATAAAAAAATATCACAGAGTCTCAGCTTTTTGATTTATTTCCAGCCTTAGTATAAGCACTATGGAAACTTGCTTCAGCTGCAGATGTAGGGAGGAAGAGCTAAATTAATACCAGGAAACAGCTTGATGAGTGGAAGCTCTCTTTGATGCAATCCAAACTGCTCTGTAAATAATAAGTGAGGCGTTCTGGCTATGGTAGACTGATAAGGAAGAACAGAAGTCATTATGAATGGAACGTACTGGCAGCCAGATTGCTTTGAACTATAGCTCCTTGACTAATATTCCCTCTCCAGAGACAAAGGAATTCTGTCTGGGCCTTAAAGACTCAAATAAAAACAATATACACATCATCTTTTTTTTTGTGGGAAAATTAAAAAAAAAAAAGTATTTACATACCACTGCATTTTACACGTGTGGAATAGGGTACTATACCATGCTCTAAGTACCCCTCATCTAAGTTTTTAATGATTTTTATCTTGTATTGTATAACACAATTATTTTATACAAAAGAATATTGTTTTGATGATATTGATATTTTTTTAATTGACTGATAAAACCTTGGACACAGGTAGGACAACTTCCCATGGAAATATATTTATTATATAATTATTTTAAAGCTCCTACTTTAAATCCCAACCAACACAACACAAGCTGTGTCTCAGTATTTGCACAAGTATGATCATTTTTCCATATCATTTCCTTTGAAAAATATCAACACCATGCAGACTGGCTTCCTCATTAGTTCAAGATTTGGCTCACACCTAAAGAAATTTGTCTGCTTAACATTGCTGAAGGCTTAGAGGAAAACAAAGAAAGAAAGAGCACAATGATCTGAAATAATGATGCTTTCCGATGTCCACTATCTGTTATCATAATCTGAAAACCACTTCACAGTTTTATGCAAGGTTTTGCAAACATATAAAAATATAAGCTTTAGAATTGTGAAGTGATGAAATTTCTAGTTATTAAAATGATGAATTTACTTAAAAGTATGCAAATGACCAATAAATTTATTGAAAGCTGGCTTTTCTTTTTTTTTTAATGTAGAATAATTTTATAAACTTTTTAAATAGGACATCTTCAAATATATTAAAAAGTTATTAATTTTCAGTGGTTAATAAATCATTGTTTTAATTAGGCTTTCTGTATTGCAGCATCAGCTGAAATATCCTAGATTTTCTCTTTTTCATGTTTCTACTGCTCATCCTCATCAAAAATCTTTAGTCCATTTAAATTTTCCCACAATAGCCAACAAGGGTGCTAATTAAAAGATTATGTAAAACAGTTTTAGTGATAGGGACTGAAATATTATCAATTAGCAAGGATTACTCATTTTACACATTCAGTTATATATACTGAAACTTTGTATTGTAGCCTTGATTATTTTTCCTGTTTTTTTCAGTGATGCCTGAGCAAATCCCAGGACAGATTTCCTCTTTCTTCTCACTACAATACTCTGATAGTCAATATTCTGACACATCACCAAAACCTAGCCTGCATGTACTTTGTTACATACACAGGTTCCCATTGTGAAGTGAAAACTAAGAGGTTTATTATCTAACTAACAGAAATAGTAGTGTTGGCATCTTCACAGTAAGAGCTGGATATCTCTTCCACTATTTGTCTGCAGTTAAGTGGTATGATATTGTGTTAACGGTGGGGGTTTGGGTGGGAGGGTGGAAGGGGAGTGAGAGAATTAGATGAAAATCTGAGATGCTTCTAGTTGTAAAGCACTCCTAGATTACAACACATTTTCTGAGAAGCAAGAAAAATATAAGTCCCCTTTCCATACCCTGAATCTAAGAGAATATTTCTATTGTAAAACCTATTTCCTAGTTGAAGTAAATATTTGTATTAAATCACGATATAGTTCATTGGTCTTTTACATGTGCTTATAGCTGATTATGTTCACTGAACTAAGTCAAATACTAATTCAAAAAATACTTGATGCAGTTTTGTCATAAATTTAAACATTATACCTTATTTTGCTGAGACAGAAGACAACTTCATTCCTTCTAACAATCAGCACATTTTGATATTTCCTTAGGAAATAGAATTTTACTTTTGTTTGCATTTAAAAGTAAGCTAAAACTACTGCCTTTCTGTGTTGCTCTGTTCCAGATCAACACAGAAATGCAATCAAAAAATCCCTTCTATTTTTTTCAAGATCTCCTTGTGGATACTCAGCTTTCAAATGGATATTAATGGTGACAAACTGTCTTTTTCTTAGAAATTCTGTGCCCCTCTTCTCTATTTGGTAGACAGCACCATTAATTCTTTTTACTCTGCTCTATGCTTTTGACTTCATTAACTATGCTATGCTACAAAACCCCCAATTCGTCAAGACCCCATTTTCATGATTTTTGAATAACTAATTATCTAGGTTTGGATCCATTATAATAAAATCCTGTGGCAGGACCCTCCTTTGTATACCACTGAAGTTCCACCCCAGTGTTATAACCTGATGGTTATTGGCTGAGCTCTTTGGAGGAAGGTGTCACACATCTCTGTATGCCTGGTATCTGCTGCAAAGGCTGAACATTTGTGACAACTGTGCCAAGACAAAGCCTCCAGCCCACTGGTGATCCCCACTTGTTAAACACTTATGATTTCATCACCTATCCATCCCAGTAACAACTTCTTCCCATAATAAAAAGCAGCAGAAGGACAGCAGTGCTGTTGCTGGCATCAGAGCATTTGGAAAGTTCTGGTGTACAGCACAAAGCTGTGCTGTTCATTAATCTAAGTCAGACTGTAGAGGTTAGCTAACTTTAGTATAAATGGGGACATATGTTCACTGGTGTTTATGTAGTCGATTAGTATATTGGTAATTTCAATTCCTAATACAGGAAAGGAAATCTGAAGAACAGCAGGTAGATATAAGAGACAAAGTACAGTTTTCTCTTTTACACGCTCATTATTATTGTGAATTATAAGTGATCTCCTTGCTTACCATTCCCCCCCATCACATGCCAAATAAAAGAACAAAATCCCTAAAACAGATATTAAAAGAATTAGAATTTTATGAGTATAAAATGAAATCAGGATGTATTCTTTAAAAGCCAAAACCATAGAGACTCAGAACAGCCTAATTCACTTGTAATACTGTCTTAACCAATTACTTTCCAATTGAAATTAGGTGCTACTTTATGGAAAACGTTAATACACAGTTATTCAGAAGTTGAACGTGAGGATGTGTGAAATGTTACCTATTTCTCTCTCCATACACTCTAATTAGCTGGTGGCACAAAGAGCAACAATAATGCTTGAACTCACCCAAAGCATATTATTATGTACTACACTTACAACAGTATCGAAGATAATTCCTCTATGTTCTGTGTAACCATTGATTCACCTCAAGGTCTAAACAATGACAATACATTCAATTTTTGGAGAAAAACCTATGTTTTATTACACCCCCTTAAGAAATCTTCAGCTAAACAAAGAAACATCGCTAACAAAACACTGTGTGGATTCTGGGGTGGGAGATCATTCAGGAATGTACATATAATATACACAAGCAGTAAGAGCTTGTGACTCAAATTCACTGTTGATAAGGATTTATAAAGACAAAAGATGCAAAGACTTAGATTAAGCTCACCTAAGTTTCATCACTAGGAGTTTGGAACTTTGTCTTCCTCTGTCATGGACCAACCTGTCCAAAGGAGATGAATATCTACTCAGTCTTTAGAAAATGCTCACCATCCTCTACTGATCATAAAGAAATCCATACTCCTAAGAATTAGGTGAAACACAAGGGAAATATGCAACAGCTTTGGTACAAGAGAAACTCCTTTACATCCAGCTACATACATTGAATTCTCCTCTGTCTGCCCAGTTTGGGTTCCATAGCTGTGTTGTCTTCATAATCCAGGTCAAGATTTTACAAGCTTATTTTGCACAACCAGTAGATGGGTTACCTTCATTCTTTCTATCCTGTATTTTGCTCTGTATTCTTTCTCTTCTTTTATGCATCTCCCTCTGTGTGCAAGAGACATTCCAGAGCTGTTCTCACTCTGACAGAGAGCAGTTTCAGACCAGAACCAGAGAGGTCACAAGGTAGAGCGAAGCCACTTTGCCTCTGAGTACCCACATTGCGCCAAACTGCAGCTGACATGGTGCCATTTTTATGCTGAATCATAGAATCATTTAGGTTGGAAAAGACCTTTAAGATCATTGAGTTGGGATGAAACACGAGCAGAAATACTGGTTTGTTTAGCATAATCAACTTGTTTTTAGAAACAGTCATAACTGTCATAGCTTTTGGTAGATACATTAGAAAGTTTTTTCAAATGAAAAGTGAAAAGAACAATTAAAATTCATTAGCTACATCTATTTTAGCTAAATAATTCCTCATGAAAATAATTACATGCAAATCTTGTAAGAGTCACTTCCACTAGAGTATCTGGAGATGCTAGATTCATTATAAGATGATTTTGGGGATTAAGGGACTATACTAATGATTTACCCTTTGTTTATACTATCCTGAGCAGCAAGAATGAAATACAAACTTTGATGATTATCATGCACTTATTTGATTAGGGGATACTTTATTAATCTCCTAAGCTATTAATATTTGTGAATGACATGCCATCAGACATGCTTCCAGTAATTAACAGTGTCAAAAATAATCTAATATACTTTCTATGTCACTACTTTCTGCCCTCAACTTTTCCCTTCTACCCACAACACTTGCCTTTCCTTTCACCGTTCTAAATCCTGTAATTTATTTACCTAAACTTCTAGGGGATTTTACACTAAACAGTCACTGGGCAGATAAAGAACTGCCCTAGCAATAGGAACTGAAAGCCAGAAGACCTCTTATAGTTAAATTTTTGTTACAAGGCTACCAGTACGCCTGCTACTCTCATCTCTCAGTATCTACTGCACAGAGCTACAGACTGAACAGAAGGAACAGACTGTCCCGTCTCATTGCCTGGTCTGTAAACTGCAGTTCCCAAACCCCTTCTATCTGCCAAGAATGTGTAGCTAACAACTCTCATTATTTCTATAGTCCCAGACAAGTAGGTGTATAACTTCAGGGGCTATATAAACAAATAAACATAATTTTCTGCTGTGCCACCTATGTATTATGGCAGGAGAAGAAGACTAATCTCTAATATGTAAAGTAATGAAGAAGATTTCTGGGTCTAACCTCAGGAAAGGACTTGGGCTGTAAATATCAGTCAGAAAAA
This sequence comes from Chloroceryle aenea, assembly GCA_013399075.1. Lineage (NCBI taxonomy): Eukaryota > Metazoa > Chordata > Aves > Coraciiformes > Cerylidae > Chloroceryle > Chloroceryle aenea. The sequence goes on along the minus strand of VWZY01006785.1, from coordinate 244,938 downwards.
TAATAGCAATTCCAGAGTAGTTTATAGCACAGTTGCTGTAAAGAATGATCATTCTTTTTTTTTGTTAGTAAGGACAAGGAAATGGAGATGAAGCCAATCTTATTCACAAAATGATTTTGCTTGACAAGGAAACTGTCTTTGCAGTCTAATAACAGAAAACTTTCATATTTAGAAGTCATATGTGAAAAACATTAATATTTCCATTCTAGTGAACAAAGAAAGAGGTGTTAAGAGGAAAAATACTCGAACAAATGTTTATGGGTGGCAACACTTGAGCATTTAGTTATACAAAAATCAAGGCATCACATATGCTGGTCATCACTGAAATTGTGATCTGTCCATGCTGCCTATAAATTATTCCAATTCTGATTATTCTGGTTATCATAAAATAACTATCAAGAATATTTTTGGCCAGAGAAGAAACTGACTTTCGGCATTATTCTCCTGTTGTTGCTGAAAGATGTTTTTTCTTAGGTTCAAATAAAATTTCATGTGAATGCAGAGTTTAAAATGTTAGCATATAAAAGGCTACTATTCTAGGTAGCAGAAAACCAGTAGGTCTTTTTCTTCTGACATAGCCTTGAAATAAAAGGTGTAAATTCAAGCTATACTGTCATCTGCCTGTGTTACAAGCCATTTTAATGAGAAAAGTTCACAGCAAATTGCTTAGCTATCAACAAAACCAACATCTACAAATTAAAAAGTTGACAAGCAATTTGGAGACATCTAGCCATTTCCCACTTACATATAACAGTGTTGTAGAAAGAAAAGGAATTGCCAAGGAGATGAGACTACAATGCACAAAAGAAATGTCAGGGATTAATCAGTGTACTCTTCATCAAGACATTCAACGCTGTACCAACAGCTTCTCCCCTTTTGTGCACCTTGTTCTCAAGTTTAAAATACTGGAGAGGGCAAGTGGTAAGGTCCAGTAATGAAGAGTCAGGAACAAGAATTTGTTTTGAAAGTCTTTAAAGGTATAGAAATGTAATTTGTTGATCACAGAAGACATGATTTCATTTACTGAGGAGATTAAAGGTCTTAGCCAAGAGCATATTACTATTTGCATTTTTTCTGTGTTTGTTTACATAGATATACAGGTCCTGGCCAAGATGCAGTTCCATTTTATGCTGGCCTAATCACTAATCTCCAGCTCCTTCAGTTGAGCACCGCTTTGCTCTTACAATGACCAGCAGCTTTAGGGAGAGTCAGAGAGACTCACTGATCCAATGGAAAAAATGGTGCTAGTTTTAGTAGATTAATCAGCTGGATCATTGTGCCGACCCTGCTTTCCCTGTAGCCACAGTGATGGAAGGCAGAAAAGAAGAATTTGAGGCCACAATGTCCTCCCAAGCGAATGGCTTTATAAAGCTATATATATTTTAATATAATGTCCAGTGCTCTGTAACAGACAGTTGCCTTCTATACCTGAACTTCTGAAATTTGAATGAAAACTTAGCACAGAAGTTGTTAATGCTACTGGAAGTTTATGACTGTAATAGTCTATCACAAGGGCTTCATAAATATTTAAATTGTTGCATTTTTTAAATCAGTGGAAACCTACTTAAATGAATGTCCCAGAGACAACCTGTAAATATTTTGTATCACATGTAAATAGCAAGGATATTTCAAAGGCAATGTCATGGACATAGGATAATTTAGACTTTTGTATTGAGAGAAAGAAGATGCTATGGACTCGTGGAATTTTCATACTAGTGTAATATGTTCACAAGTGTTATTCTGTAGCTCAAATTGTGTGCATTTCTAGATCAGCTATTACGTTCCCTTTAGAAAGCAAAGCTGAAAAATAAAAGTTAAAGCAAATGATCTTGATTCACAAAGTATGTGCTCTCAGCTTTCTGAGAAGATATAGCCTAGTCTGACTCAAGTCTCAGTTACAACTTCTGAAGTACAAGGCTTGCAATGGTATGACCTCTCCTCCGGAGTTCATTAATACTTGGTACAAGAACTATCATCATATCACAGGACAAGTCCTGTGAGGATCTCCTGTGAGGATCTGTGGTACTGTGGTCCTATCTTGGCACTCCTGTGTAGCAACTGACTGACTTTAGTATAGTAGTAGTGTATTCAGGGCAGTTAGAGTTTCCTCTGTATGCCTCTTTTCAGATTATTTTATGGATGGTAGCAGCAGAAACTTATAAAGACCTGTCCCAGAAAAGGAAAAATATCATGAGCAGTGAATTAAAGCCATGAAGAACTACAGGGACAGTGACCTTAGTTCTGACTAGCATACAAGTATTATCCCATCATCAAATAAAAGTAATATCTCGAAGAAATTATAATGTAGTTGAGAGCTAATTAGTTTTGGAAACAGAAGCAATAATCAGATCAAATTATCTTTCTGCTCCTTCCTCAAAGAAGATGTTATTGGACAAGTAAAAATTAATGACAGATTCAGTGAATCCATCTAAGCAACCTGTGGAGGAAACTCCCTCATTATAAACTAGAAATAATGCTGGCACATGAATGTTGTTTTGGTTGTTCGCTGACCCGTTCTCCCAATTATTTCAAATATTCAGATTCAATGATTAGGTTGTGTAAGACAACACAGAAACTGCATATTTGTATCTGATATGTTGTTGAAAACCTCTTTTGAGTCAGCCCACTTCTTAACAAGTACCTTTTTTTTATTACAGTGATTACACCAATGAAGTGACTTCTCATAGAAATCAATGGCAAAATGTCAATGTATTTGATAGCTCAGTCACAAAATAGCTGCCAATTACAGTACCCCAAATTTATTTCAAATGTATTTTAAAATGTTTATCTCTTTTGAGGCAGTGGAGGGAAAGCTGCTCATTATTTTGGCTTGTAAATTTATTTGTGCAAAAGGAAACATGAGAAAAACATAATGAAATACTTTATTACACATGGTTTCTACTTTTCTGTTATGATGGTCAGAGCACATTATGCAGTAATTTTAATGAAAATCATTACCAATTTATGTCCAAAATTTACCTATATTGAAATAACTGTCCTATATTAAAAAAATGGCTTAAATGATGAGAAGACTTGTGGCATCTTTCTCCAAAAGAATGTGTTTAAAAACTTGGACCCCCAGCCTTGTAAATCAAGTAATGAAGTAATAATACTAAATTTGTCTTAAGTAGTATGGAAAAAGAAGGGGAAAAAGAGAAACAGGTGTGAGGGGAGAACCAAAGGCAGAAGGAAAATGCAAGTAATAGCTACTCAAAACCATAAAGCAAATGCTTTCTCAGTCATGGACAAGAAGTATATAGAATAATTCAGAAAGGAGATTTGCAAATATAATATAATAAATAGAATATAATGTTTGTTTTTTTAAGTCACATCCTGAAGAAGTCTGTATTATGTTACTCCTTTTGAATAATACCAAAGTTTCTTAATGGTTTGGTTTTGTGGTTTTTTTGGTTTGTTGTTGTTGTTGTTTGGGTTTTTTGTAAGATATTTGATGGGGCTTTTTTAATAGTTTGAGTCCAACTGTTATTTAAAAAAATGTCTACTCGGGCTGAAGCATACTTAGAAGTAGTTGAACTTTCTAATGTCAGCTCAAGTTTGATTTACATAAAATGAATGAGAGGAGGCAAGATGTGGATTAAAAACAGTGTTAAAATTTTTCTGCTTACATTAACAGTCTGAGAACCAAATTAAATTTTCATTTGAGGGATATTTCCTCAAAACAATTAAAAATAAATAAATAAACTAGTTCCTAGAAGTCGACTAGAGATACAGATACAGAAACACACTGGTGAACTATGGATTCGGCTGAATTAAGATAAACTGCACTTATTGATGGCTTCACACACACTGGTGACTATGTGGGAATATCTTACCTTTGAGCTCACTTTCAGTATCTTATACTACGGACTGAAAGAAATGTCAGAGACTTGCATTAAGCAATTATAAGAGTGAAGCAGAGAGAAATACAGTCACAGTTACATATGTAGAAATTGAGCTGGTGAGAAACACATGCTGGTCTTCTGAACATTTGGTTCAAAGGTTTGGCATTAGTGAATAAGCAATTAGCCAGTACTGTTTCCTATTTTACATGTTGTGGGGTTTTGGTTTTTTTTAATCATTAGAAGTTTAATATGTGGGTTTAAAATCTTACAATACGTAATTTCAGAATTATTTTTAGTATCTGAGAGTTGGGGTTATTATTAATGATGGTTCCTATCAAGGATTGTTACAAAATAACTGTCTTTATGTAAGTCAGATATATTTATGAGACTTTACTGTCTAAAGTACAAAACACTGATAAAAGCTAGGAGTAATACTCATGAAAAACTATTTCATTCTGTAAGAAACGATAACTGAGAATCATGGAACCACAGAATGCTTTGGTTTGGAAGGGACTTTAAAGATCATCTAACTCTCCCAGCATAGGCAGGGACACCTTCCACTACACCAGGTTGCTGTAAGACCCATCTAACCTGGCCTTGAACATATCCAGGGATGGGACATCTACAGCTTCTCTGGGCAACCTGTTCCAGTCTCTCACCACCCTCACAATGAAGAATTTCTTCCTTACATCTTATCTAAATCTATCCTTTTTCAGTTTAAAGCCATTACCCCTGGTCTCATTGTTATATGCCCTTGTAAAAAGTCCCTCTGCAGCTTCCCTGTAGGTGCCCTTTAAGTACGGGAAGGCCACTATAAGGTCTCCCCAGAGTCTTCTCTTCTCCAGGCTGAACAAGCTCAACTCTCAGCCTGTCTTCCTAGGAGAGGTGCTCCAGCCCTCTGATCATCATGAACCAGAATGATCTATGGTAAGTTTAACACCAAAACAAAGATAGTAAAAGCACAATATTATGCATTGCCTAAGAAAATGCTCATTGAACATTTTTCTGGTAGAGGAAACAGAAAAAAATACGTTGCCATTTTCATAAGGTCTGCTTCACTTAATATACTGTAAACAAGTATGCTGGAAAATAACATTTTCTTGGAACTTAAAAGCCAATATAAATCAAGTCCTAAAAAGCATGCATGTCCTTGGCAAGAGTTATTCTGCCAGTACATTCAATCATCACATAACACCACTTCACTGTTTTGTGGAATATTGCAATAGATAATAACATCAAAAACAGCTAGACTAGCTCCAATTGTCCTTCTAAGAAAAGATAATCAAAGAAATAAGAAATAGAAGCAGGTGAATTAAAATGAATTTGTTTACGAAGGGAGGTAAAAAACAGAATGCCTCATTTCTTAAAGAATGTTATTAACTAGACCAGTGTTTTGCTGAAATCCAACATTTTGGTACACCACGAGAACTATGAAAACACTTATTATTATCACAGTGAAAAAAGTGTCCTTCTAAAAAATCAGACTTCTACAATTTTTTGACACTTTTAAAATAAATATTTTATTTCTTTGAGACTCAGCATAGAAGGATTCTTGCACTTAAAGAATATCCTACAGAATTTTCATTAAGCTGGTTGTAACAATGCTCATTGACAGAAGAAACAGAATGTTGCTGTAGTTGAAATACCATCACAACTGGCAACTCCAGTAGCTGATATATTACAGAAGCTGTAGCTACATTGGCAGACACAGATGAGCAGATGAACACACAAAAAGCACTGTTATTTTACATCTGAATCCAAAAAATGGGATTTTTTTTTAATATTTCCTATTCAACTATAAGAATGTCATCTTCTTAAACGGGATGCTTGCAGTCAAATTTCCTTTTAAATATAAGCCATTGGACAGAAATTATATGCAGCTTGCTCTGGTCAATAGTTACTAAAGAAAATTTCCAAATAAACCCTTTCATTCCTCAATCACATCAACAAGAAGCTCACTTCGCTAGCAAATGCTCATGTGTTTAAAACCCCAACATTCAACCTCTCAACATACACCAAAGCTTTCAAAGGCAGGCTCTTAACTCTAGAGACAATACTTTTAGGATTACAATCAACCCACCTCAAACACTTGCAAAGGATGATAATCTTCATTTTTGGAAGGCCAAATCAAAATCCTTTCCCTATTTTACAATGTCAGGCACATTACAAGACAGCAGAAATCACTGAGCCCTTTCCCATCTGTTGTACCCATACAAATTTCCAGTACTTATTACAACAAAACATACATATATTAGTAGTTACCGGTTTATACGTAATTTCTAAAATAACCTCATATTCTGAAAAGAAAAAAAAAAGTAAAATATGTATATTGAAACAAGTTTTGAGGAAGATAGCCATAATGCCTGATACTGAAAGGAACAGTTGCTTATGTGCATTGGTTCAAAAGGAAGATGTAAAGATACCTTTTGAAAAACCTAAGCTCAGTAGAAATATAATGAAATAAATATTTATTGAAAACAGCTGTCTTCAAAGAAATATGTCCTCACTCTTCATTGTTCAGATAATCGTATCATAATGCTAATGCCTAAGAATTGAGAAGTGAACAAAACTAAAAACAGAAGCCAAAGGAAAAAGAAAAGGCAAGAAATTAAATTATTTTTGTGACAGTGGAATACATATGGTGAAAACTATATTTAGACTGGCTGGGATCCCATAAATCCCATTAATCTTGGCTTTCAAAACCAGAAAGGCTGTTTGGAACAGCCTCAGCACAGTGGGGTCCTGGCCCAAGACACTGAGGTATTAGAGGAGAAGAGTAACCATGCATAAATATTCACACATATATATAAAGCAGACAGGAAGCAATGAAGAAATTAATACAAAAATCCACATATCCATTCTCCCTTATCCCCATTTACTACCCTGAAATGTATCTGCATGAGGATCAGATACTTTTACCACAACCTGCTAGTGTCTAACTGGGCACAAGCAAGGCTTATAATACAATCCACTGTTAACAGGGCAGAGATGTGTAAAACAAGTATTAATGTTAGCAGGAAAGAAATGAATGGAAGTGTTTGCTTGTAGGGAAGGTGGGGAAGGAAACAGAAGACATCGGTATGTGACAGACCAAGATTTCATTTACATGATATAGGATTCAGCTTTGTAGAAAGAGTTAGTCACAAGCACCACAAAATTGCAGTCAGCTCTTGGCAGGAAAACATACCTGAGGAACGCTGCCTGCAAATGATTGATCTGAAGGTTCTGTCCTCATTACATTTCCCTACCTTGCACCATTTTTCATTGGACCAAAATCTTGAATTTTTATATGATAAACTTTCCACTTAGAATAAATCAAGCTTTTCTTGTTTTCATCTGACATTCCAAAACTGTATCCCCTTTGCTTTTGTAGCCTGATTGGCAACATGGGTCCTGAAGATGCATGGCCTGGAAGACCACTGTGCCAAGAAAAGTTTCAGAAGAGGGAGAATCCCAGAAATCTAGTATTGCAAGATCCTGCCAGATTCAAATTCCCTGCTCGAAGAAATGCTATTGCACGCCATTTACCTGCTCTGGAATTAGAAAAATGTCAGTACTTTAGAAGCTGTCACCTTCTGTCTGTGTACTAAACTAGGTGTCACAGTGTAAACTAAAGTAGCGTGTATAGTAATTGTCTGTGCAGCAAATCAAGATGACCTGAGAATGAGAAAAATGTATCTGTTATACATCCTACAGGGCTATCCACTTAGTTTTGTGTTAGATGTAAGTGATGACTGGATAATTGTTCAAATAATTTTAAGAGGGCTTTTTTTTTAAAGAAAAAGGTGCAACAAAAACCCCCCAAACCCATCCAGACTAAATTGGTAATACTTCCAATTTTCTTGTTTGGTTCTGAAAAGTTTGCTAAATAAAGTCTGTTACTGAAAAATGTGCTCATCGTTGTGAACTTCAGAGAGAGATTTTACCCAGGCAGATGACAGAAGTGAGGAAAGGAGAAATAAACACCAAAAAAGCATCTAAAGTGATTTAGTTTCTCCCACACCAATTGCTTTCTACTTTGAGCTGTTGTATCTCACAACTCGAGAAATGGTTAAATTGAGGATGGTACTTGAAATTGAAGTGTGAATGAATTGCTTCATTAGTGCTTGCAGGCATCATTGCAGAGTAGAAGTATATAACTGAGGTTTGACATAAGAGTAAACTGTGTTTAGGGTACGCTAAAAAACACAGTAATGTTTCAAGCATCATCATGCAAACTAATATGAAACATGGTAGCTGTTTCTGGCTGTCAAAAGAATACATTTAGAGAGGTATTTCTCCAGCTACGATTCAAAGACAAAATTGCCATTTTTACTGCTGAAGTTCTGCAATGGTCCCTAAGTTACAGGTGAGGGCACTATAAGCAAAAATAAAACCTCAGGACTGGCTAAATGCAGATACATTTAAAGTGAAGTACCTTTAAAAGGCACAACAAAAATATGCTATTGGTGTTTCAAATCATAAAATAGTACCTCCCAAGCTGAGAAGCATTTTATATTTGGAATATAAATACCATTATTTAGAGAATAATTGAAGCTTTTCCCCTAGAAAATGTCTATTATATACATACGCACATAGACATTTGAAGAAAACTGCCTAAAAATAAAATTCATATAATCAAATGGGATTACAGATGAAGAGTTGAATCTGCTGTCTAGTGCACTTGAATGAGGGAACAGTCTGAGATATAACTATAGAGCAAGAGAAATGAAACTACTAGCTCAGACTTTTTCCTCTATGATTAGCAAACCTCACTTGATAACATTGCAGTATGTGGTATTCTAAGGTAGCTCTGTTTTTTTCTAAGTGCAACTGTAGAGCATTCCTGTACTTGATTTCAAATAGGTTTCTGATACAGTAAAGTACATCATGCACTCAGAATTACTTGGAGTTTAAATAGTAGTTTCTTCATTTCTAAATTGTTAAATATTTCTTTAAAATTAGAAATCAGTATTTTTTCTGCATTTATTTTATTAATTTAAAGATATTTCAAAAGACAAGTACCAGGATTTTTCTGTAAGATTAATAATTTCAGCTCAAAATACTTAATTGAATTGAGCAGGAAAAAAGGCCATACTTAGTCATGAATGTAAATCAGATGATTTTGAAGAACACTCAGCACTAAACTTCTTCTCTGACAGCTACTGAAGTCCTTTTTTTCTATTTAGTTACCTCAACACATAATCAAAAATTCCAGCAAGAAATGAACAAGGTCTTTAATTAGAAGTTTTGAACAGAGTTTGACCTTGAGTTCATAATATTTGGTTTACAGTCTAAAATATGGAATAACTGAAATTCAATGCATTTTTTCTAGAATGACTGTTAGGAAAAAAATGCAGACTGTATCGTCTGAAAATTGGTATGAGGCAACTGAAGATACTGGCGAGGTGCATGCACAAGAGTGTAGGCTTGTATTTCCTTCCTCTGAGTAAAATTCTTAAAATAAGAAAAAATCCTTCCAAGAATATGAAAGAAGAAAAAAGAAAAAAAAAAGAATAAAATAAAATAACTAACTATAATCTCTGGGATTATAAAAATCATGAGACTTCCAACAGTTTGCAACCTTGACCAATTACTGCTTTACACCAAGCATCTACACCGACTATAATCAAATTATGTAAGTGGAATGCTGCTGTACTGGATAATTTAATGCAGAGAAGACAAACAGAAATATTTGACTAAATTACCAAGAGAAGTCCAGCCTAATACCAGCCTAAAAGATTTGCTCAATGCCTTCTTTTTTAAAAGCAAGACTGGGAAACTTGTCTAACCTCAGGATGGTCCCCAGGATCCCAAGACAGGATCCAGGGTTGTCTGTAAAACACATGGTGAGCAATCTAGAGCATCATGATGATGATGGAACCACCTAACCTCAGAACATTGCAAGAAGACAGGGGATCCAATGATTACCAGAAACCTTCGCAAAGGTCCAAAGCCTACTACTCTCTCCTAAAAGCAGAAAGCTTGTATGCTTTTGAGAAAGATGACACTTTTTTTAATTAACTGTTCTAGAGTATCCTGTTTTCACTGTCAGAGGTAATTCACCATTGGAGTCTCACAACCCAACTTCAAGTACAATGCCTCATAATCACCCCCAGTGCATTCAGGTCTTAGATCTGCCCAGATCAATAAAAATAGTTTAAACTCTGTTATGCAGTTGACAAAGTTCAGTCTGATTCTTGACTCCCCTTCCTTTCAGAAGTCTTAGGTGCAGTTTGGACAGCAGCTCTTCCTGCATGGGTCCTACACACCAAGGCTCTGGTGCAGGAGATGCTGCTGTCTCATGTCCCACTCACCCATAGTCATGAGCTTGCCATCAGGTTGCCTTGACCTGTTGACAAGAAAGTGCTTCCTGATATGTACTGAAATAAAATTTGAGGTATTTGGAGTAATAATATTGCCTTTACAGAATTTAAGTCTCCTCAGTGTTAGGTGAAAGCTTCTTTGAAGTACAGCTTGGACCTGATTTCCAAGGAGGTGTTATTCCTAATGACATAGTTGTCTCTATGCATTGCTCCTCGGTGAATGAGGATATACTTGTCTAACATTTTGAAAGCATAAGTACATATAATGATATATCTCGACAAAAAAATATAAAACAATGTCACAGTGAGGCAAATAAAAATATTCTTTCAGTGTAGTGCAGCCAGGCTGTCAGCTCCCATTTCATGTTTTGAGAGTGAGCCTTACTTTCCAACACAAATATTTTAGGTTAAACCTCTAATACTTACCAAGATTTTGATGCTGTTAAGTGAAAGGTTTGAACAACTACAGTTACAATGGATCTACAAAAGAACCCAAAGCAATGCCTTGTTTTTAGAATTACAAAAAAAGTAGGGAATCAAAAAAAATCACAGGCTGTCATGTAAATTTCAACATTTAACAAAAATATATCTTCTTTCATACTTGTTTTGCAATAGAAACAGCTCAATATGAACATAGACATTTATCTAATCTATATTCCTTCCACAAAAGTGGTGGAGTTTTTATATAAACAAGTAATTTTGCTGAGTCTTCCTTGCAAATGAAGACTAAACAGTTGGTATTTATCAAACAACTGATGAGAACACTGTCTGGTAAAACACAAATTAAAATCTATTGCCTAAATCAAAAGTACCTATAAAAATTATTTTGGTGGCCCCTAGTGGTGTTATTTAAGAGTGTAAGTTCCCAGAAAAAAAAAAGGAACATAGACCTACTCTCCCACTTCCTCCTACACCATCCCCCTTGCTGTCACTAAAGGACTCAAGAACCTCAAAGCTGTTTTTGATGTGTCCTGCTGATCATATACTTCCTAAAGCCTACAGCTATATCTCCATATTACAAATCATCCATCTTCCAATTTCAGCTTTACTCCAAAGTGCTAAAAATGGGGTTTTTAAGTAGCAATTTTAGATAACTCAATTCAAATGCAGCAATTTGTGATGGATCAAACTCAATTTTCATTGCAAACTATTTTAATCATGTATATAACACCAAAAGATGGTCACTTAAATCATGTTTAAAACACCAGTAAGAAGGTCAGTTTCCATCAGAGTAAAACTAAAGAAACTACCTTGAAGTAGACTCACAAATACGAAGTTCTGGGCATTTGACATCAAGCTCTGTGACAAGTAGTTTCATGAAGGACAGAAAAACACTGACAGTGGGAAAGTGATATAACCAGTAGAGGCTTGTTAGTAACGCTCTGCCGACACCAGCTGCAACAGGAGGAGAACTTCAAGGCAGAAGGATGCCTCTGCCTCTGTCAAGAAACCATAAATTTTTGGAGATTATGAGCACACAGAAGGATGTAATCAGCGTAAGAGATGGTGCTACTTATGACATGGATGCCTAAATTCTCCAGTGGAGACATGTCCTTCAAGGCTTCACACAGGTTTGATTCAGCAGCTATCTTTACCTAACACAAGCACAAATTCACTACCGTTGATCAAAAAGAAAAATACCATTGTTATGTTCTAGCACCCATTTCCAGATGCCTCCTGATATTTTGTTTGGTTCGGCTAGATTTACTTTATTTAATTTGTTTGGGTTTGAAGGCCTGCATGACAAATAAAGTGGAATTAATTTGTTGTCTCTTGTAGTATAGTAAGCTACATATGTGTAAGAGAAGAATAGCATTTTTAATAAACCAAAGCAATATCTTAGCCAGACTAAGTATGCATATCATAATAAACCAAGTATTCATGCAAATTGTCTGGAAAAAAATGTCTGATTTGTAGCCTAAGACAAATGTATTCTCACACATTTCTACATCACATAAATGCATTTTAGTAAATGCATAAAGAAACAATGCAGCTTATCTATCATAATTTTTACATATTTAAAATACTTTATTTTCCTTGGTTCGTTTGCGTTTTGCCCTAGCTGGAAATGTAACTGAAATCTTTACTTTTGTCTATTTATGGAACCACATAAAAAGAGGTAATTAATATTCAGAGAATCACAGAATGTTAGGTGTTGGAATGGACATCAAAAGATCATCTAGTCCAACCCCCCTGCCAGAGCAGGACCACCTACAGCAGGTCACACAGGAACAGATCCGGGAATGTCTCCAGAGAAGGAGACTCCACAACCCCCCTGGGCAGCCTGTTCCAGTGCTCTGTCACTCTCACTGTGAAAGAGTTTCTCCNTCTTGCCCAGATGCAAGACTCTACTTGCCCATGTTATATTTCATCAAATTTCTCCCTGCCCAACTCTCCAGCCTGTCATGGTCTCACTGACCTTCTGGTCATGCCCTTCTGGTGTGCCAGCCACTCCTCCCAGCTTTGTGTCATCAGCAAACTTGCTGACAGTGCACTCTAGTCCCTCATCCAGGTCAGTGATGAATATATTGAATGGTACTGGTCCCAGTACTGACCCCGAGGGACTCCAAGAGATACAGGCCTCCAACTAGACTCTGCCCCATTGACCACAACTCTCTGACTTCTTCCCTTCAACCAGTTCACAACCCACCTCACTGCCTGATCATCCAGACCACACTGCCTCAGTTTAGCTGCAAGGATGCTGTGGGAGATGGTGTCAAATGCTTTGCTGAAATCCAGATAGACCACATCCACTGAACTACTGTCATCTATCCACATGGTTATGGCTGTCAAGTCAAACATGACCTGTCCTTGGTAAAATCATGCTGACTGCTCATAATGACCCTCTTATCCTTGATATGCTTAGAGACAGCACCATTAATGAAGAATACAAATAAAAATACAAATAAAATAATTAAGACAAATAAAAGAGTTAAAAATCAAAGTAATTAAATGTCAGTTTTTGAAGGCTGCATACCAAACAGTGAGAGGACCAAGTAAAAAAGCTACAATAGGTTTGTTTATCATTGCAAAACTCTATTACATACTTTTAAAGGTGTGTATGTGGGTTCACACTGCAGACAGCAAATCATTCCTCCAGGACAACTCTGCATTATGATTATTAAATGCTAACAGTTGTAACAGTCAGATACCACATTCTCTCAAGATATGATGCTGATATTCCACAGATGCAAAATGATTAGTAAATTTAATACATATAATTCTATAAAGAAAGCTATAGTTTGCTTCTAAGACTACCTAATATAATGCATTAAATTAAATTGAATATCAACAAGCACTTAATGGATGAAAATTATTACATTGAAGAAAAAGGAAAAGAGATATTCAAGAAGATGCGAAAAATTTTCAGGTGGACTGAATGAAGAAGTTTCACTGGAATATTTTTTGATGCTTTTATAATGAAATTTATGTTTCCTCTTTAATATGAAGCTGGTCTTAAAAAGTGATGACAACTTTTAAATACGCCTGAAGAACAGAATGAAGCATGGTGGTAAAACAATTTATGAAGTGATGCATAAATACCCTGTGCAGTTTCCCTCTGAGACTTGACAAAACATGCTGGCTTCTATCCAGACATCAAAATGTAATTAAGTATGATTTGTTAAGTATATTCATGGATTATTCACATCTGAATACTTTGCTTGCTTGAACTGCATTAGTGTTATTTGGCCCCAATCTACAAAATATTTTAAATGAAAAATCAAACTAGAGCAACTTTTCCTGGAGGAAATCCATTTCTCTTTGTCTCCCTTTCTACAGATCTAGAGCAATTAATAGTTTAAGACATTGGATTAATGTTAGACAATTAATCTAAATATTTAAAATAGTGCCAGATGGTGCCAATACAACAAGCAATGTGATCCTGCAGGAAGGAGAGCCCAGCTATGGGAGCAACACCAATATTCCATATGTTCAGATTGGTGATGAACACTTTGAAGAGAAAATGATGTGGTCCCAACAGCAAAGGAATTCCCACAATTTTCGTGTAAACCAATAAGCTGTCAAACTAACTCACACAAACAGAACCACCCCCAAAACTCTACATTTCCAGGCCTTCATCAGGACACTTTTTTCAAATACCCAGAAAAATGGTTCCACTGAGCCAAGAGAAGCTACAATTTGACTCATTTCTAAAGATTAGAAATCTCTCACATTAAAACTTCTGACAGATTGACCTTAACTTTTCCTGTGTTGATTTAGTAGGTCAAAATTTTTGTTTAAATAAGTAGTATCTGATGATTGCCTCTAGCAAAAGAAAAGAGGCAATCCCCCCCTGCTCTGCTTTTTCTCCCTTGCTGTTCTTAATGTAAATACATAGATTTGCAATTTTTATGTAAATTTCAGTATGGATCAAACAACTTTCACAAGATGTAAAGAAAAAACACAACTTCCACACCACACCCTTCCAATAGTAAAGGTGGCTACCAAACACATTACTACTGCTTCCTTCATTAAAGTACACTTGCTTTAACATTCCTATGTACCTCAAACTCTTCCCTCCTCTAAGACTTCATTTGGCCCACTTTATGATGGCTATTACTAAATTCAAGACCCTTTAATGTATCTACATTTGCATGAAACTCCATCTGTGTGGTAGCTAACACAGTGGGACACCATTAGTAAATTTAGGACACTCAAGGACACATTACTGCTTGTGTTACACCACAAGCAGTAATTTTGCTGTTTGTCATACGAAGCCTAAAGGGTGTTTAGAAATCCTATGGACCATTATACTCTATTCAGATGTAGAGATATGCTGGAAGAATGGAGAAAGAAAAGGAAGTACAAGGATTTGCTCTAGAATAAAAATAAATAAAGCTGATTAGGGTATATGTGTAGAAAGAACTGCACCTAGTCAGGGAAACATGACCTTTTAACTTTTTAAAAAGTTTTATGTAGATTGTAAAACAAATCTTTTTTTTTGCCATTGAAATATCTAAATAATACAGTCTGACTTTATTTATTTATTTATAAATACTTAGCATCCAGTAACTATGGAAACAATTTGCCTTGCTGAGTACATCTTTGTTAACATCCCCTTGCTGTAGTAATTCTTCCATCACCATCTGGCAGTGACAATTTTCTTGCTTGACTGAAAATTCCTCCAAAGTATAAAAATCAGGCCATTTATTTTTAGAGGGCTCACTGTTCCAGCTCCTAGTGACTTGCTGAGTCCCAGTCAGCACCTCTGTAAATTCAGTCATGTGATTTTGATATCTTAATGAAGGGGATAAGCAGTAGTGTAAAAATGTTTGAGTTACAAAGCTAATCAGCTGTCCTCTTGCCTTTGAAAGATACGGTTTATTTTTCAAACTTTTTCAAGGAGTGATCTTTTAAAATGCATGTACTCCATCTCAGCTCCTTTCCTTGGAAAAATCAGTAGTATTAAGCAGATGGCAAAACAAACTCTATTATTAAGAAAGGTTCTGAGAATATTTCACAAAGACTGGGATACCTTCAGTTTCCATGGTAAACCATTTACTAATACATTTAAGCTAATACACTTACTAAACATGTTTAATATTCCATATTCAGTGGGTCATATGGAAATAATGTTATCACAGTTATAAGTCAAATAAATAAGATAAGAACTCAGAAGAACAGCAAACTACTAAATATGTACTGACAATGAGCCAGGTTAGACAGAAGCAAGAAGACATTTCAATAATGTGCCTCCCTCTTGTCTACATTTTGACATTTCAGTAACTATTCTGAATTCTTCTCTAAAGAAGAAAACATCATAGATGCATCACAATTACAAAATTAGCATTACTTTTCAGTTTATAAATAACGTAAGTGCTACTAAACATTTAAGTAAATTAAACTCCTTTGGCCATGGTTCTGTTTTGTATATCTGGTTATTTAAAGTCAATTGATTGATAAATGATTTACATATTAGTCGTGTTCTTCAAAGTTGCATAAAAACAGACAAATAATCTTTCTGGGTTTGAGAGGAATACAGGTAACCACCAAACTGATGACAGAGTTTAGGATACATTTTATAGATAATTATTTATGTCTCTGGTGTACATGAAGAGTATAGACCAGACATAAACATGGGACCACTTTATCCCAGATCATTCATCCACGCCTGTGCCACTGCTGATTCCTCCCTTCACATGTCCAGAACATGAGACTGGAGAGTGTTGATCTGCTCTGTGCAGTGAACATACAAGACAGGCTCCTTTATATGCAAAAATGTGGGGTTTATGTATGTATATACAGACAAATCTCTACCTAAGAGCATTAGGATTTTTTGTCCTCTGAGAGTAAATGTTTTCAGGAAAAAAAGGAGAATTGACAGTAGCAGCTTAGGCTGGCATTTGGAAACAACAGAGAGAGCAGCATGTAGCTTGATAAGAAACATATTGATGGAAGAAATGTATTGATGGACATAATGGGAGAGTTTAGAAATTGTAATGACCTTCAATTTCTAGGACTATTCTGTAGGACATGAATGCTTTTTGAAACAGGTATATTTTTAAACAGAGCATAGTTAACATGAACACTTGAGAAAAAAATCTGAAAAAACAACCACAAAAATATTGAGTCCTATTCTCCACAGTATCAAGTAAGTCAGATTTCTCAGTGAGAACTCCTTAAATTACCTTATAGTAATGACGAAATATCTGGTTATCTTTGATGATTCAACATCTCTCAGACTTGGCATCTCAAGACACTCTAAAAAGTGGTTTCACAAAATCTGGTTTTTGATATTCCTGCAAGCTTCCCCTCCTTCACAAGGCTTATTGAAGAAATATGATACAAATTTATTAAATATGAGATAAATTAGATAAATCCTTTTATAAACAGATGGAGGAGAAATTGCCATGAAATATCTAGTTTTATTTATTTAAAGGAGGTTAGCATATGTAAGACAGCTTTAGAAAGGTTACATATTCTCTGAGGAAGCCCATTGCCAATTTCCTGACCAGAAAATACAATGATAACATTACAATGATAGCACAAAATTCCTTAGGCAAAAGGATAAAGCCTAATATTTCCATTTTCTTCTTTGTAAGGTAAAGAAATCTAACTTGTATTGAGACCATTAATCCCTCTCTGTATTATAAACTGTTATAAAGTGCACAGTTATTTTAACTGGGAAAAAAAAAGTAATTTGTGAGAAAGAGAAACATTGCTTCAATACATATATTTACAATGCAGAAAAAAAATATGAAAAAGTCACCAGAACAAAATCAGCAGAACTCTCAGGACTATAAATTACTTGAACTGAGATGTGAATTAACAGTTTACCATACCCCAGCTATGGTGCCAAGACTCAGATGGTTGGGAAGGATCAGCTTCTGATGTGTCCAGTCTCTCTACCGAGCCAGAATAAGTATCCTGCAGTCCTTGCCCGTATCTTAGCAAGGCTAAAGGGAGATGGGCTATATTGTCACCCTGCTTGCTACTCATGTCCAGCAATGCTGTGGAGATCAAACAGAGCTTGACAGAAGTCATCAATGCTGTAATGTGAAGGAAGCAAATGGCATGGAGATGCGATGGTTTATTGAGTATCATTAGACTGGAATTCATTTCATAGAATGAAAGAATCATAGAATGGTTTGGATTTCATTGGATAAACACCACAGGTTTGCCCAACCTCAGTCTCAGGAAAGAGAATACTTTGCTAATTCTCCTTCCCAAGGAAGTAAATGAGTAAGAAGGCTGCTACTTCTCTTTGTCTAATGTCTATTTGGTTTGGACACCAAGTCCCTGATTAAAACACTTCTCTTCACAGTACCTCCAGAATCCTATCTCACTTTTTAAGAAGAGAAATCTCCTTTCTTCTACTATTGTTAATGAGAATTATAAATAGCTCAAAACAGGCAGAAAAAAATGGATAGACATATTTATAAGCTTGTTCTAATAATTATAGGTTAAAAGATCAAAACAGAGGACCCTCCAGATGCAAAATAAACAGGCACAAATGTAGAACTATTATTAATTGGATTTGTTACACCTGGACAGCAGTTTTCAGGTACTGAAGCTTTTCAAGCCATGCCATCTTTCTAATTTACATTATAAACATTCTGAAGAACCAGAATCTTATTTTTTAAAATACAGTAAACTTCATAAGTATGGATTCTCAGAATCTACCTCTCAGTATTCCTAAGTGTTGCCTTTCTTGATTTATAACAGTATATTTACAAAAACCTAGCAAACAGCAGAAAATACACCCATACATGTCTGCAGGAAAGCTTTGCATAAGAAGGTTTGTTATATCCTGAGCAAATTGCCATACGAATTTCAGCACATTAGGAAAGTCATTGCAGACTTTGCAGGAAACACAGCAAACACAAAATTGCAATGCTGCAACGTGTGTTTTACATTCACAATCCAGTTAAAACAGATACTGGGGTCTCTGCTGCTAAAGAGGATTTCTAGGTGTTGTGGAGATACCAAGGACTCTCCAGGAGTTCTGGGTTTCCACAATTCCTCTTTACTCAGGCTGGTAAGAGAGTCACTATTCCACACCCATTCCCATTAAAATATCTTTCATCCACAGTACTGAGATAAAGATAACATGGACCAGTATAACCTGAAGGTGGTGGCTGCTCCAATATAGGCAAAGAACATTTGAAATTAAAATGGACAGCCTTCTAGGATGCATGGGGAGAAGGTGGCTGTCATATCCATAGGTTTTGTGATGGCTATGCAGAGAAATCACGATCACATAAAAAAAAAAAAAGGCAGCTCCCTCCACACCTAGCTCCAGTGAAACTTAATCCACAGTAATTATCTATCCTTTTGAAACTCTTAAAGTTCCATTTTTCTTTACATCTAAGTAGCCCATGCACTTTCTGTCAAAGAGACAGCTCTATTCAATATGTGTCATGTCTGTGCAATAAAGTTATCATGAAAATTAATGTTAATGTTATGAACCTCAGAATAAAAGCAATTAACTTTTTTTTTTTTCCAAATGCCAACAGTAAAACACCTCTACATCTTAATTAGTTCTCTGTCATCTTACTTCATATTTTTCCATAACATGCAGTTATTATTTAAATAAAATACACTTTGGGGACTCATTTTCCAGCATGATGGAGTAGTTTTGCTCCATGTTGACAATATGAATTTAAGTTTTACTCTAGTCTGGGAAGAATCTCTCCACCAAAAGGCTTCCTTTTAAATGGACCAAACACAGACAGATCATGCAAAACCCCTCTGTTTCTAGTTTCACAGCAGAAAGAATAGTATTGTCCTGACCACAAGCATCATGTCAGTCTATAAACAACAACAGCATACTGAGGATTGAAGCCAGCCATTGTAACAGGTTCTCCTCTTCACCGAAAAAAAAAAAAAAAATTACAGACTATCAAAGAGATAAAGCTTATTCTAACTTTTCCAGTTACTTTCTTGACACACAATCTGTGCAGATCAGTTAATGTACAGGATTGGATCCCTAATGTGCTCTTACTGAGAGGAGTGCAGATTCCCTACTCTGTTGAGGATTTTCTGGGTTTTGTTCTTGTTTTCAGATGAAATGGAAAAGCTTTCCAATCATCATGGTAAATACAGATGCAGTTTTTGTTTCATCATTATCATAGCTATTCAGAACTTGAAAATATGACTTGTTTTTTTGCTGTAGCTCTACTATGCAGATTTTAAGGGTGTCATAGAAACTAGGAATGATTCACTCGGCAGACATGTTCCTTCTCAGTCAATAGTGAACCAACAACTCAGAACAACACTAAGAAAAATTGGTCTAATGAAGATGGTATCTATTTTGAAACACTTTATTGACACAACATGTGCTTTTCTCTATTCCACTTGATATCTGAATTCAGTAAAGCATTTTTTCCATAATCTTTGTGCTGCAGTTATGATGCTTTATAAATTCTGGCTGATAAACACTGCCGATTTTTACCATTTTAACAAGAGGGCAAAAGTGTGAGCCTTATGACAGGACAGAAAAAAATCAAACACACAAACACACACACACAAAAATCACCCCAAAACCTAATGTCATCAACTTTTGAATAAATTCTGTGTTTTAGGGTGAAGTGCTCAAAGACTACACAACACAGTACTTTTTAAAGTGCTGTCCTACCCTTAGAAATAATACAACTCCTCTGTCTAACAGCCACCTTCCCTTTCATTTTATGTGAAAAATCCCTTTAACTTACAGAAAATCTGTGTTATGCAAGGATAGGCAGCATCTCCCTGGGTCATTCAAACTAATTAAGACTCTGCAACTAGAATTTAATAATTTTACAATATTTTGATGAAACTTGACACAGTAGTTCTCTATCAACTCTACCATGTTAGCTTTTCAAAAAGATAGCGCACTATGTGCATGTCCATTTTAAATAGAAAGATGATTACCCTTTCCCATCACAGCTGTTTTCTCCAAAATCTCACATACAGAAGTACCCTGCTAACTATTTTAAAAGATAATGTATGACTGAAAGAATTCTAGTGTTGCAATGGGACACAAAATCTGCTAGTTTAAGTCCAGTCACATTGTGGCCAAGATCAAGCCCAACCTGACCCACAACCTATGTCGCACATAGTATTCCATTTGCATTTTTTCTTAAAATGCTTCAGACAATTAACTAACAAAAACTTGGAAGATGTGTTTTTATAAAAAGCAGTAAATAGCAGTACAAGGCATCATCATATGATTGAGCACATACTGTGTTAAGACTGGCAAGTAGGGAGAGACAAAGGAGAAAGGGAAAATTACATACCACTATTTGTGTTTGTTGTAGTCCTCCCTCTTCTTCCACCCTACAAAACAAGATCCCATACAGCAAGCGTTATCTACCTACTAGGAAGCAGGAGGCAAAAAGACTGTCAATTACAGGGGTATTACATACAGTAAACTTCCACCCTTTCTCCCCCTTGCAATCGTTAAAAAAAAAAAAGAAAAAAAAATGTGTAGAATTAGAAAAGATACTCTTATGGAGAAAATCAGTATAATGTAAAAAGGGGAAAGGAAGATAAGATGGCAGAAAACAAGATTATGATAAACACAGTTGCTAGTATGTAATTTTACACTTTTCTATGTTGCATCTCCTCCCATCCTACAAAATAAGATTCCACACAATAATCAGAACTGGAATGAAATGAAACTGGGAGAGGGGCTCCTTTTAATTGTCAGCCTGAGGAATTCTTCAATCAAAATCATCCAGATTAAGCAGTAAATCTTGTTGATAATAATAGTGGCAAGAGTTGTATCAAGGATCCAATTTCAGCTTTGTATATGGTAGATGTTGCTGCCTCACTCCTTTGGTCTAGAAGATTAAACTGCTTCCAATTCACTGCTCATGATCAGAGACACATCTAAGGTTTTTCCATACCCAGTGGAGTATCTTCACAGCACTAAGCAATGCTTATTTTAAGTATTACTAAAAACTTCCTTTCTTATAAAACAAAACAGACCTCTTCGTGTGTGTGTGGACTAGGTCAGAGAAGATGCAAGTATATCTGATGGCTCTTAAGAAAATTAAGAGGTATAGCAATTCATATATAATGCTGAAAACCGAAGGATACACACTACACAAACAACTTGGTCTGGAAGTAGCCTCTTCAGAAAAATAATGGAAGTCTGATTCCAGTGGGTGTATATGTATATAAGCAAATGAACAGGCTCAAAGAGACTCTTGGAATATCCAAGTTTTGAAATACAGACTATATTTTCCTTCTCGTCTGTCAAGTTGTATCTTAAATACACCGAATACAAAACTTCTTGAATTTTTTTTTGGTGGAGAGGAGACTTACCCAAATAACTTCAGAGATCATTTGATCCTAAAATAAGAAGAGCTCAACAGATGCAAAACAGCTTCAGTGATGAAAAATATAAACTGTTGATGTAGTTATAAGACAAGTATAGGTAGGTAAAAGCTGGTTGCAGATAAATTCAAGAAGATCAAAAGAAGATCTGTTGAAATACATACCTTACTACAGAAGGTTATGTCACTGTTTCTGCATGTATTTAAATCTCAAAGTATAAGTGGGCAACTAAGCCAAAAGGGGAAGAGAGTGGGAGTGAGATACAGTATGTCCAGTTCATGCATTAACTGGTCAAATGTTACAAGAAGACAAGCTTTAGAGATGCAGTTTCCTGACACCTTAAACACACGATTCTTGCAACTGCTAGCTCTTGATTATAAAAGAATGTTTTTGAGGAAAACATCAGTCACTTCTCTCTATCAGTTCACACAGGAGCTACAGTTCATTCACTAAGCTATAGGAACTGGAATGAAATTAAGCTGTAAATTTTGGAATAATTATAACAGTATTGGGAAGTTTGAAAACTTTACAGTGATTTTTGGTTTTTTTAAATCTTTATAAAAATTTTATCTATGACAGATGCAAAAGTTTGACCATAGGAAGGTTAAAATTCTTTGACTCCTTTTAGACTCACCTTTAGAACAATATAATTAGGTCACACAGAGTAGACAAAGCAAGAAGGAATAGCAGTATGATGGAAGTAAAATTGCAATATTCATCTTCTGTAAGCCAGTTTTTCTTCTAAGAGTAAACCCAACAGAAGTAAGCTTTGAGGGAAAGTTGAAGATGAAATAACCCTATATATATATATAAATATTAACTCAGAGTCAGAGAGACTGTGAGAAAATAGAAATGTTCTGTCAGTCCCAGGGAGCAGAGCAATGAAAAAGATTGAAAGCAAAAAAATTACCTATTTGCCTCATTGTAGCTACAAAATACGTTATGAGTTTCTATTTTCAGGTAGCAAAGGGAAGATATTTGCTGATGACGGCCAAGGAAACTGAAAAGCCACAGGTCACAAGAGAATAGAAGAACACAGCAGCACCAGATGATCCAGTGGGTTATGAAGGACAAGGCAAACTGCATCTAGCTACTGCTCACAGGCAAGTGATACAGCCAGTAACCTTTGGCTTTCTAAATAATGCCATTCATGGATGGGTTAGCTGAGCCTGAGCCTTCAAGAAGGGTCAAAGTCAGCATCTTGATACAGAAATAGAGGACACATCTCCGCTGTTGTACCTACAGAAATGTTTTCCAGAGGAGAGAGGATCTCAGGGTAGAAATTCCAACAAGAAATAAAACAGGATATGCTGCACAAGGCTGCATTTCTGGATTTTTGGTTGCTGACCTTACAGACACCCTGAGCTCCAGTCAAGTCTTGCTTACATACATCAGCTACTGCAGACAGTTATCAGGCTTGGATTTCCAACACAAGTTCAAAATCCTCTCCTTCATAAACTTTTTATTCAGTGGGAATATCCTAATAGACCTAGCAGTCAGATGACATCATTGTTAAAGGCAGTTTGCTGTCAGATACATGGTGCCTGCCCAGGTTAATTTAAGTAAAGCTTACACAGCAGGCATAGTACAGAATACCAAAGGAGGCCCAAATCTCACTTCACATTGCTGATAACACGAGCATAATTCTCTTAGGCCCATAGACTCTGCACTCAGTCATCTTCATTCCAAATAATACGTAGGATTTTCTCACCAAAATTACACATTAATGGACATGAAACCCACAAGAGAGCACAGTAAGAGATGTTGTACACTTGTGATGCCTGGAAGATCCTTTAGAATGAAAAGTTTGCCAAAAAGCAATTCCTACACTGTAAAATTTGTCCTTTGGTAAAAACCACAAAAGCTTTGATTTTATTTAAACTTATTATTACTACAACAAAATACATAATTTTTTACAATTCTTTCTATTACAGCAAAAAAATGTTTGACCCCAGCCAGCTCTCCTGAAGCTGCAGAATCTTTACGAGGAGTCGTGGTTTCCTTATACAAAAGATGTAACATGTTGGGAATACCAACTGAAACACTGTACTCAATCAAAACCTGAAGTGGCCTTTTTTTTGGTGGTAAATATCATATCATAAATATTCTGGTAAATTCATATCAAAAATGCTAGAAAGATTTTAATTTTTTTCTCTGAAGAAAACTAATCCGCTCAGGAGTTCACCTACCAATTTGCAAAACAATTGGGTTTTGGTTTTATATCCACATAAGTGTCAGTGCTTGAAGAATGGGTCCCACTGGTCTGACTAGAAGACAGCCATAAAGCTGGATCAGAAGCAGGCAGTGCCAAAACAAAAAGAAAAGAAGCTATTTCTGCAAAAGGGACAGCCTTTTCTAGCTGGGACACTCTGTGTTTAGCAAGTGGTGAATGTACACAGAATAAAAAGTACAGTGTGAATGACTATTAAAAAAAGAGCTTGTCTAAATAAAAAGAACAGTTAGAAAAAGACCACCTATTGGGCAGTGGAGATAAAGGACAGCTTAATCTATTGTAAAAAATAGATCAGCTGTCAGAATACTTTGGGGGAAAATAAAAAGAAAAAAATCCAAGGAACACAGATGGACTTGAAAAAAGGCTACCAAGTGATCATTTAATGATTTAACAAGAAAAAAAGCAGAAATGGAAATGTATCCCAAAGTTCTAAAAAGAGGCTATGCCCAGCTATATCTGCAGCCTGCATTTCAGCATGAGCTCAAGCAGAAATCTAAAAATAATATTCAAATACTGTAACTCCAGGTTTCCTTCAAAGTCTGTTTGACAAAGAAGGGGACAAGATATTAAAAAAACAAAACAAAACCCCAAAACCCAAACCAAACCAAATAAAAAACAACAGAGAGAACATAAGAAAAAAACCCCCAAACCACTAAGTAAACAAAACAGCCAACAACAAATGAACACTGTGGCACTGAGAAGCAAACTGACAAAATGAGACAACTAAGTGACAGTGCTCTGCCAGGGTGTCAGTGATACTGAATATTTCTATGACAATATGTAATGCTCAGAGGTCATACAATGTAATTTTCTCACTTCTCCAAAAGACGGAGGCAACCTGTGACACACGGGCTAATAATGCTGACAAAAGTTTGAATATTTTTTTTCCCCCTCAGCTACCTTTAAGCCATGTACAAAACCAGGTACACCTCACCCCTGAACATTGTCCTTTGGAAACAAAAGCTTTTGCTCAGAAGCACAACCATTAATAGAGCCAGTGAACTAAAGCAGCATTCAATGTTTTCTATCTTCTATTGTTATATTTTCTTTCTGTGTCCTCCTTCAGAGTTGGTGGAGTTGTACTGCTTGTTGTATGGGACTAGGAGAAGGGACATATGAAAATAAGATTAAGATGAAATCTGAAAAAGAGGACAGGAAATTTCTTTGAGTGTGGCTCATCTTTCTCTGAAAGATGAGCATAAAGAGCATCACACAACAGTGTTACTGATGTTGAATGGAGGTGGAAGAAAGGATGGAAAAAAGGAATAAACTACCTACTAGATGAGAGTACAGAGGTCAGTTTTCAGGCCTTTACTCCTATACATATTGCTAAAAAAAAGTGAAAAAGTACAGATCTATTTATTTATTGTCTGGGTCAGTTAGGCATATGTACTAGAGAGCTCACTATAAATGCACGTGTTGGAGCATACACTGCACTGTAGACATGATAGTTCAGAAAGGTAACTAACCTCTTCAGGCCCAACAGCCATCAAAGCACCACCAAAGTTATTAGATATGCAGGTATCAGCTCACAAACTGCAATATAATTAATAATTATTTTCTAGTCACAACAGTTAATCACTCTGTACTGTACACATGTAGTGCATCGAGCAAATATAAGCTGCAAAAATACAGCCGTATAATTAAATTAATTTATTTTATTTTTAAGTCAACACCTTTTGCTATCCCAAGTTTCCTTCATAAACAATTAAGTGACAATATGTTCATTATTTTAATCCTTTTGCACATGAAGACAATTATGTGCCTTGGGGATAAAAAAGAAGATAGCATGAATTCCCTAGGATATAATCACTGTAGTTAAGTGCAGGACTGATGCGATATGATTATGGGGACTGCAAGGAAAAGCTGAAACTCTGGAAAAAAAATTCATATTAATCTACCAGGCTTACCCAAGAAAAACTAGAATAACATCACATTGCAACAGACCTCTGTTATCACTGATGCACTGACAGGCTTTAGAGAGATGCTTCTTCAAGGAAGGATATAATTTCTCAGTTGTCTGAAAGTTAGAGCATGTGAATCAACTTTGCTCTCAGTTTTCATAGCACACCTTGGGCTTCTGGACTATAACTAGGCCTCTGGGTTACTAGTGCAGTGTAAGTAACAGATCTAACTACACAATCTCTGTGCAAAGCTATTCACTTGTGGCTGTTTGTCCATCATTTCTTTGAAAAGATTGCTTGTTTCTTTAGTTCTGCCTCAAGATAAAGACACTTGTTTTAAGTTGCTTGCCATATAAACATACTTTTTTGTTTGTTTTGAGAGTACACAATGAATAATATGCTTTCCATGTAAAGCGGCAATCTAGTGTGAATCTGATACAATACTAAAAAACCCAAACTTCAGTGAACAGCATACAATGGTCATCACAAAAGGCAGCAGAGAAAATTCTCTGGAAAACAAATGCAAAAGCTTTTCTAAAAGAGCAGGAACATGTAACGAGAAGATAAAGTTCTACATGAAAGTCAAGAGTGGTGATGACAACATACCTAATCCGGAGGAGAAAGTGTGATTCCCAACTACACAAGATGAACCCCCATACAGAAAAAGTGAGGAAACACACCCGGAGGAAAGAAAAAGAACATTATGGAGAGAGAGAAAAGAACTGGAGACACCAGAATAAGTGTGTGTGGAGAGGTGT
Organism: Chloroceryle aenea; assembly: GCA_013399075.1. Lineage (NCBI taxonomy): Eukaryota > Metazoa > Chordata > Aves > Coraciiformes > Cerylidae > Chloroceryle > Chloroceryle aenea. Next base: position 218,133 of record VWZY01006785.1, on the reverse strand, counting down.
GTGTGTGTGTGTGTGTGTGTCAGGTTGACTGACTTCAAAAGAAATGAAAATAGAAGATAATTAACAAGGAGGGAAGCAGACAGATAAAAGAGCTGCAAATAGATTTTAAGAGAGTATAATTAGTCTTTAAAAGAAGAAGTACATGAAAGAAACATCCACACAGCAAGTAGAGTGCAGGTAAATAAATGACACTTCATCATCTTTCTAGAAAACTCATTTTACTTTAGGTCTCAATGGCACACAATTCTGACTGCCTAAAATAGTTTTTAGAACCTACAAAAAAAAACACAAAAACCCAAAGAAACCTAAACCAAAACATCTTTGTGTTTAGACACAGCATTTAAATGACTAAGGCTGTAAAACTGTGTTTGAATACTGAGGTCTTTTTGTATGCTACCATAATTTACTTTAACATTGTAACAACTGGGCTGTTTTTAAAACTTGTAGCCCCACAAGCATTAGAATAGGAGCTAAACTGACTAACATCAGTCGTGGAAGTGTTGACTATATCCCCTTAGTGTATTGCTTATTAACTTTTTCTTTAAAGAATATTATGTGCTAAAGCACTAAGAACACATTATGCTGGGCTGTAACAGCTTGAGTCCAGGGCTGGCATTTTGTCCTGTCTGCCTATCAGACAGCTGTTGAGTGGTACATAACTTGCATCAGCAATTACTATGGGTTCAGCACATTGTACAGAAAGACAAAAATGTATTTTTATTTCCTAATATATTGTTGCTTTTAAAAATAAAGCAAAGCAAAACAAAACACAACACACACACCTCATCCCCTTGATTCTTCTAATGAAAAATATCAAGCATGTGCTCAAAAGGAATTAAAAATAAACTGCACACTCCATGGAAAATGAAGTACCTATCTGTCTCCTGTACCTTTTAAGGCCCCTTCTTTTTACGGTAAATATGACTCACCCTTTGAAAGTTTTTGTAACTTGCCACGTAAGACTAGTGATTACAGACTAGAGTTGTGCACATTGACTTGCTACTGCTATAGCTCTCCAGTGAGTGAATAAATGAATACTGAGCTATCTCCTCTATGTGCTAGCCTCAGAGAGACACATTAAGAAATGCTTTGTAGATGATTCTTCTAATTACCTAGCTTCCACTCAGGTACCTAAAAAAGATTTCTCAAAATGCTTTGCAACTGACGTATTTAGCATCTTCAAAAAAGATTATGTCTTATTTTGATAGGTAGATAAGACTCAAGTATCTTGATGGTGTTTTAGAAAGAGAAAAATCTAGTTTAGGAAACCCAGTGTTCTTCCAATGACACCAAGTGAAAAATATCCTAAGGGTACTGGAGTTACTTTGGACCTTAGATATATTTTCCAGCACAACATGTTTGCAGAACTAGACTTTAAGTGGAAAAAAGATACAGTCTGCTACACACCCTCTTAACTTTTGCAAAATAATAAAGAAGGACAGTGTAAGGAGTAAAAAAATTAAGATACAAGGCAAGAATCTTCTCACCTAAATTTACTTGGAGCTACTAAAAAATAAAATATATTTACCAATTGAATAAAACACAATAGATCCTAATATTTACAACAAAAGACTCATCTGGATTAAATAATGTATTACCCTAGACTGACTGAAGATTTTAATTTCCTGACCACATGTCCTTCAAAATAGTATAATTTAATCTGTCTTCACATCTCACTACCAAATTTTTCACAGAAAAAAAAAATGAAGGGATTTCCACTTCAAATAGTCTCAAAATTTCTTGACAAGCAAAGCAAACACAACAAAATCTGATTTTCTATCAGTCAGCAGAGTAATCATACAAATGACAAACTTGCTGCAGTAAAGTGGCCCAAAGGCAGGCTATCTATATTCCCACAAACGAACCCTGAGATGTATGCAATCCCCCCTGCCCTGTAATGCTGCTCTCCCTAAACCTGTCAATCATTAGGCAGCAGATGACATCGGTAAACACCTGGGAACAGCAGATTCTAGCACACCCACACATGTGTGGTGTGTACTTTGTCTCTTCTCACATGTGAAGGTTGTTTATATACCAGGGAATGCCAACAGCCATCCAGATGACATGTAGCAGCATAGAACTATCACTGCCCATCATGAGCTTCTGAAACCAGCGGCATCTCCTCCCATTCTCTTTGTGGAGCTTCCTCGGAGGAGCAGAGGACAGACATGTTTTTAAGGATAACAGTAATCTCCATTCCTGATCATTCTCACAGATGACAGCTGGGAAAATCTCAGTCCACGCAATTCACAGCCTCCTTCAAACATAAGCAGGCAATTTACACTCCAGGGCAATTTACAGCCAGGGAAAAATCTATTACTTTGCTCAGATGTTCAGGTTTCTGACATTATCCCAATATTTTGGAATATTCTGACCATAGCAAGGACTTGAAATTGGATTTAATACAGCATTACGCAGTCACCAGATTGGAAAATTAATTCCTGAACAAAGACACGGCCATGCAGTTTGAGAGAAGCAGCACTGGGCGCTGCCTGGAACAGGATAAGAATTTCTTAGCTCAGGGAGTCAGATCCTGCACTCTGAAGAGCTCCCTGCAAAGTCTGAAGGACTGTTAGCACTTCTCCAGATAGCAGGAGTTGTTGCAGTTCAGTTTAAAGAAACCTGCAAGTCTTAGGCTGGTTTAGCAAATAACATCACTTGTTCTGTTTTACCATTTGCATCTCAAAAGATGTAAAGTAACATGGAAAAAAAAAAAATAGCACCTGAAAAAGGAAAATGCCTGATTTAGTAATATTGCCATCTCAGTCATATGAGCCAGAATATTTTAGCTAAAACTGTCTTTCAGTTTATTGATGATTAAACCCACAAAAGATAAATATTGTGCAAATATTTATAAATGAACACTTTTCTTCTTTGAGTGATCTAATTGTAGTCAATAGATTTCATACACATGCATAGGAATCTGAAACTTCTTTTTGTAACATGAAGACACACCACATCCAACACTTCAACTTTGGAGAAGAGTAACGTCATCACTGAAGAACAGCTGGGAATTACCTAACATCTAACCTGCTAAATCTCCACCCCTGCTGATTCAAAGGAACCTCTTCTGTACTTACACACAGGCAAGGAGTTACAGGATATAAGTTGCTTTAGGTTCACATGGATATTCAGTACGTATCATCACAGTTAACACACAGTTATTAAGAATATCAAAAGGCAGCAGACCACACAATTATCAAAAAGATCATATGCAGGTATTAAGGATTTAATTTTTATACTCAACTGTAAATTGAAGACTATAAATGAACTAGGTTTTTTCCCAACTAGTGTTCCATCTTAGTCAATAGCTTTCACAACATGCCACATTTTCAGCAGTCTTTTAATAATGCAGTGTAAAATACAGTAAGATTATTTTGTTGTAAACTACTATCTTTGCCTCTGGAAAACAGAAAGCATCCAAATTCTATGAAGTGAGTAATTTTTCACTAAGTTCTATATGAAATTAAGGTTTCCAAAATTTACTGATACTCTCTTATGTTGCTAGGAAATAAATTGATAACTATAGTGGGGGGGGGTCTCACTTGAAAAAAAAAAAAAAAAAGGCAGTGAGGAAAGCAAAAAAGATCTTCCTCTTCCCAGAGAAAATGTACCTCTTAGCTGGTAGCAGCAGGAGTGACAAATCAGCTGTTCATTAATTGAGACAAGAGGAAATGAGCTGTTATTGACACAGAGGGATGATGCTGCCACACTTCAAGAAGACTGTGTGTCCAAGAACACTAAACCTTCTGGACACTGTCTCCCACATGGGAATAACAGCCCACTGTAAATCTACCACATGTTAATTCACTTGAAGCATGTGAAGGCAACTTCTTCAGCCTTGTAAAGCCTCTTATATGAGATTTTGGAAGCCATTAGAACTTCAGCAGCTTGTCAGATAATTATTCTTTTTTTTTTTAATTAACAATCAGAAGGACTTGCTGTATTGGAAGAATTTGACTACTGGCCATGTTTCTCACTGTGCTAAGCACGGTTTACAGAGCAATGCCAAGGAATGGTCACAAAATGTTTTCTTCTGTACATACAGCCTCAGTTTTCATAATTGCTCTTCCCCTCAGTTGTTGGGCTTGAATGCAAACTAGCAAGACAGTCTCTTTAATAAATATAGAAAAATGAAGACTGGAAGTGATACCTGCTTATATTTTCATTTAAAGCTCCTCTCAATCCCATCCCAAAAAATCTCAATTAAACAACTCAATAGAGTGGAATACTTTATTATCTGTAAAATCTTTCCCTTTGATTGAGGCTTCAAGAGTCCTTGCTTTGTAATTATGAAAAGTAAAAATATAAAATCTTTAATGAAGCTTCAGAAATATGTAATTTTACTATAGAGTGAATCAATTTACTAGGGAGTGAAAAATACTCAGATGAGAAAAATTTATTATTCTCAGAATAAAGGGAACAAAAATATTTAGTTATACATTATGAAAAATAGCAATGAAAAATAATTTAAAAAAACCTTCTCCTCTGAAATCCGACATGAACCTGCGGCAATGCAGCTGAGGAAACCACTGTCTAGAATCACCTTCTCAGAAAAAAAAAACTTCTTCAACTTCAAAAGTCTTCAACTTCTTTGCTCTCCTTATAGACCAGCACTTATCAGAGGGTTTGGCCCAGCCTGCACTTTGCCCTTATGCTACTTAGGGTCAGACAATGAATCATCAGGTGGCACTAGGACAATGAAACTCAGACCCACCAGAGTCAGCTAAAACTGGGGTCCTGGCCACAGCTGTCATGCACATTGCTATCAGGATTTCCCTCCTCCACAGCGATGATGATTTATCAGAGATGCAGGAATAGAATCTTTGCTAACAAGTATTTGTTGATTGTTAACAAATGGTACAAGAGAAGTGACATATTAAAGATCTTCACTCAGTTTTCACAGATTTTTTTTTTCAATGAGTAGAGGTTATGACATCCTTTTTGCTCTCTTCATAACTACCTTGCCTTTCATCCTTACAGCTTTTCCATCTTCTTTTTTAAGCTCTGCAATCTATTTCTTATTCCCCTTTCTCCCCTCCCACAGATGTGGGGTTTTTTCAGCTTCTAAATCTCTCCTAGAAACCAGAGCTGGGAAGTCAAATCTGAAGATGCCCAGCAATTTCAGTCAAAATAGCAGAACTAAGTTGCCACCTTTGCTCCACAAAAAGACTTTGCAGAAAATATTCATATAGAAGCAAAATATTTAGGATAGAACTCACTGCAGAAACAGCACACATACTCTTTGCTTTGGCCTGTAACAGGAATCATACCCTGTGATGGGTACAATGATAGGAAGCCTGCACACTTGTATTAAAAGCAACATAAAAAAATAATTTGAGGCTTTGTTTTCAAATGAAATCAACAAAGAGTTTAGTTATTTTTAAAAAAAAAACAAGAATTTGATTTGGGGAAAAAAATGGTATTTCAAAAGTATGTTATCATTCAGATTTTTCTTCAGAATAAAATTTAAACAAAATTGGCTGAAGAAAAGATGAGTGCAAATTATGGGGAAGAAAATTAACCAGGAAGAGAAAAACCCCCTTTCAAATATCAGACTACTCAGAAGAGTAGTGAAGAAGAAGTAATATCAATTTCTGACATGGAATAATTTAAAAAATGGATACCTGTGCTGCCTGTGGAATAATTTAAAAAATGGATACCTGTGCTGCCTGTAATAAGAGGGTAAAACTCTGAGTAAGTCCCTCAGTCATTTTATGCTCACATTCTTGACAGCTATGTTCAAACAAAATGATTCTTCATGACTCTGGTAATGTCAACATAAAATTAAAATTTTGCAAATAATAAAACAAAAATGTGAATGTTGTGATACTTTTTTTTAAGACAAATGAGAGTAAAAGAAAGTTCAGGAAGATAATTATAACAGCTATTTGTTCCAGTTACTAGTATGCAGCAGGAACATGAAAAGGCAGGAGGTTAATTATACTCTGTAAATAATGTTTTCAAGAGAACAGCTTTGATAAGTGTAATAGGTTCTCTGGAATTGCAACCATTACTTATTGCAACTACCTTTCCAGAAATACATATTAACTGTGATATCTATGGAGGAAGTGAAACATACCATAATTTAAACAGAAGTCTTAGATGATATCAACAATTCCCCTGTGCTATCTTTCTATATTCCTAAATTTGCTCACTTTCTGTTTTGTGACTCAGAATTATTATCCCTCTTAGCGTTATAGACTCCAACACTGGAAATGCATTACTGGTGTTTCAAAAACACACCACAATACCCAGCTACTCCCTGCAAAGAGTGAAAGCACCATCACACAGAGCAGTAAATCATCTTTGTCTTCCAAGTTAACCACATCATTTATATGCCATTCACGTAGGGTTTTGCAATAGCATTCAGAAGAGCACTATAAACAACATGATAACTTCAGCACTGCCACCATGACGCTTACATTTTATTGCTACATGATGTTTTTGCCTCTGAGAAGTAGAGATACTGTTACTGATATTGGATAAACTTGGAAAAACCAAAATAAAAGCACTATTGATAACAGAGTTGGAATCAATCACTCTTATCTGCACAGGGAAGTGGCAATGATAAATTCAAGAGAAAAGAAATGATGATGGGCTATGCAAGTGCAGAGGTTGTTCTGTGCACTCTCCAGCCTCTTCTCTGGCTGCAGCTGTGCAACTCTGTACGCCCCTTGCCCAGTGTCTTTGCTTGGGCAATAGGAAAAAGAAGACCACACACAAGTAACATAAGACTTGCACATTTTAATGGTGAGAAACCACAAGCCATGTCACAAGCCAAATTTATATATGTAAGCATACATACCTTTTTATCCACTAATACATGGAATTTAGTGCCTCAGAGTTTTGTCTTCCTGCATATACAGTGCAAGATTACATCTTGCTTTACATCTGCTTTAGCACTGGAGTAGAAATTGAGAGATGATACTTTACATATTTTTAAGAGGATTAACTTCAGTTAATGAAACTTTAGAATATCTTCAGAGCAAGCTATTAAATAGAAATGATTGAGTATTTTTAGAAAAACTACAAAAAGCTTGTTAAGAATGCATGTGATCCTGTTTTCTTTTATATAATTGAAGTATTATACAGTTAACCAGTTCATTTAAATGCATATAGTACTGAATGAAAAAAACTTAAGAGTAATTCAAGCTTGCATTTACTCATCTATGTACCATAATGTGTGGAATAAGCAGAAAGTAAAACAAAATGAAGGCCAGTGTCCTACTGTCATACAGTCATGCAGCTACTATGACAGAAAGCACTTTATCCATTCATTTACGGAAAAAAGCCAGATTACTTTCATAAAAATACAACACTGAATATAAAACAACCTTGGGCAGTTCTATCTGAAAAAAAAAATGTTCTGTAAGTACCTATAATTATGTTAAATGTTGTATAAATAGAAATATCTATAAATACCATCATGGGACGAGTCCTCAAAACCAGGTTATTCCTATGTTTTCAAAAGTTTCATAGGTTTTTGTCTCTTCAAAAATAACCTTATAGGTGATACTTACAAAGAATTCTTTTGTAATTAAAAAGAATAAAATAATATATTTTATTTGCTGGTCTGAGTGTGCATGTCAGAGAGCACGCATTGTTGTTTATATACTGAAGACATAGAGAGTAAAATGGCCTTTTTATTGCTGAAAATCTCACGCTGTTCTGGAAGCCCACGCCCTTGGCAGTGTATATGGCTACTTGTGCCAAAAATACCTCTCACTTCTAACTTCTCTTATACTGTGCTCCAATCACTTTTCTTTTGCAATATGAGAAGAAAAAACACAACAAGTAAAAATTACTTGAAACCTTAATTTGATTCAGACCTCTAAAATCTTTTCAAAGGTTGGACGGATCCAGCACATGATGGCAGCCTTAACATGAAAGGATGCTATGAAGGAGAGACATTCTGATTAAATCTCTTGTCTTCGGACAAGTTTGACAGAAACAGGCCTGTCAAGGTTTAGCAGAACATATCTATAACCTCTGGGTGGACCTGAAACAAAACCATCTTGGCTGCTTTAGAAAGCAGTAATTATTTATCTACAGCATTATTAAAAAGTTAACTGAGAAGAGTAGACTGCAATGATTTTTTTGTTTGTTTTTTGTTTGTTTGGGTTTTGGTGGTTTTGGGTTTTTGTTTTTGGGGGGTGTTGTTTTTTTTTGGTGGTGGTTTTTGGGTGGGTGTTGGTTTTTTTGGTTTGGTTTTTTTGTTTGTTTGGTTTTTTGTTTGTTTGGGTTTGGTGGGTTTTTTTTGTTGTTTGTTTTGTTTTTTTCCTTTTTTTTTTTCATATAGATGAACTCCTATATTTGCACAAATAAAAGAACCAGATTTCTGGCAAAATCTTGTTTTTAATCCTCTTAGATGTAATGGACAAAACAAAGAACACTACCTACTGAAGACAAACATCTGCCCAAAGAAACAAACCAATCAATCAACAGATGCTCCATTAGAGCAAAAGCACATCAGACTTGCAATCCTAAACTATATATTTGTTTTACTTGCCAAATGGCATCTGCATAACAGAGAAGCATTTAGAAGTTGAATTTAACATTAAAAATAAAAGCATTTTCAACTAATTTCTGGATGCATCTTTTGAAATTGCACATCTTTTTATCAGCTGTTGGCTCATAAGAACAATTATTCTTCAGCCTCAAGAAACAAAGGCTCATGGGAGATCTTACCACTATGTTGCAGTATTTAATAGGTGACTATAAAGAAGATGGAGACCCTCTTTTTACAAGGGGATATGGAAAACACAAGGAGTAACAGGTTACTCCAAGTTACTCCAGGAGACATTCAGATTGGACACAAGAGGAAAATTTTTCACAACAAGGACAATCAGCCATTGGAATAATCTCCCCAGGGAACTGGTGGATTATGTTTTTTCTCCTTTTTTTCTCTATATGCACCAGTAGAGTATCAAAACTCCAAAATACCCTAACGCAGTGAATGGTTGCACCTTTCCAATTACATTTACAAAGTACTGTGATACACAAGACAGCTCTGAGAAAGAGTCAATAACCTGGAACACAAGACATATTATTGATACTACCATAAAGCTGAAACAATCCTGATCAATACATACCAGGGCTGTTAAAAAAAAAAAAAAAAAAAAAAAAAAAAAACGACCCAAGACCC
>VWZY01006785.1:185274-208976 GCA_013399075.1 Chloroceryle aenea | reverse complement strand
GAGCCCTTTTTATTTAATTACAGTTGAAGAAATTTAATTTGGAGATAAAAGGAAGGTCCTCACTGTATACTCATAAAAATCAGTAAACTTTAAGATCAGCTATTTCCAAGTTATTAATACATAACACTTTCTGCCAAATCATTTAGAAATAGAAAATTAAACTATTGGCTAGACAGTTCACATAAAAGAAAGGCCTCTAAAAACATTTCAGGTAAAATGGAATTTACTTTGTATAATCTTCTATTTTCTTCCTATATGCAGATTAAAGTTGTTAATCTAACTAATGTATCATTGGATTAATTTGGATGCAAGTAATTGTATCTGCTTAACTTCACAAATTTTCAAGGTATATCTGGTGCATGACATTTATTTTCATAATAGTTCATTCTTTTTCATTTTATTGAATTCCTTTTTTTTTTTACTTCAGCTTGTGCTGAAACAAGTAATTACAATAATAATGTAAAATACTTATACAAGAAATCCCATCGCTATTAGACCACTGAGAAATACCATCTCTAAAGACTTGAAGCCAAGCGTCACTAATCATCACAAAAGTTTTTCCTTCTGCTAACAAGGGTAAATTAAATCAGATATAGGAGAGCTATCTGAAACAAGAGTAACATGGAGAACATTATAAAGGACATGACATTAGAAGGCACAAGGCTCAGAGTTACAGTCTCTGCTTATTTGACATTTGTTTTGTATTCTGTTCCATTTTTAGGATTTATAAGGGAAGACAAGTACATTCACATCCTAAGGACAGGTGGTAAATAATATTGGTAAACAATGGAAGAAATATTTTTTGTTATCTGCTTGTTTCACATAAGTAAAAATGGAACAAAACACCAAAACAAATACAAAAAGACTAAAATGTAAAGAGAAAACAAGGCTAATGTGATGATGTTCTTTTTTTTTTTTTCTTTCTGGTAATGAAGAATGGTTATTATCTTAAGTGAGGAGTAAAACAACTGACATCGCAGGCATTTGTAGTTTTATTCATGTGCATGTTCTCCTCTCATTACCCCAGCTTCTCTGTCACAAGAATTAGGGCAATTTGAATTCCCTACCTGGACTTACCAATTACTCACTGAATTTGTTATAACATACATGAGTAAAAAAGAATTAACAGGCCAAAATGAATATGACATTTGAACAGTTGTGATCTCCAATTTCCAATTACAAATGTCAAGGGTTTTATGAAACAACTTTCATAGAGAAAAATTATATATAGGATAAGGAATAGGCATGAAGATGACTATGTCAGATTCTGGTTTGGTTTCTCCTTTTTATAAAATTTATATCAATTAGATTTGATGCCAAAATCACTAACAGGAATTGATGGGGAATAAAGAAAAATTTTATGAAGCCTTAAAAGTTTATTTACCATAAACTGATTTGCAAAATCCTAGACTGCTGTGACAGCTTTCTATTCCTCACTATTGTTCCTGCCCATGCCATGAGGGTAGGAACTAGATGATCTTTAAGGTCCCTTCCAACTCAAACCATTCTATAATTCTAAGATTATTATTTTTATTTAATTTATTTTGGCTCAGAAACGTTAATTGAATTTAGGAGCTTTCATCATTTCCTGCATATTTCACTTAATGATAGAAGAGCAGCTCATCAGCAATTCTTCCATACAGCCATACAGAACGGAACAGGGTGATACAAAAGAGAGAGCGACAAGAGGGAGAAGATGTGAAAAGACATCAAAATAATGATTTTCCAAATCCAAACATTTGACTGGAACACATTTGTCACTCATCACAAGAATAGATTATTTTATTTTATTTCTTGAGATGGGAAAAGAAAAGAAAAAAAAAAAAGGAAAAAGAAACCCTGTAGAAATATTATTTAAATAATATCCCCATCAAGGGCAGTATTTGGAATATGAAGACACCATTTAAGATGCACTTGTTGCAAAACTTAACAGGCAGTACTTTTTAACCTTGATGTCCATACCCCAGTAAATGGTTATCAGGCTCTTTTTGGTACAATGAATAAAATGGCAAAAAACTTGCTGTTTTGTCTTAAGTGGACGATTAGCTATTCTATGATGGATGCACATGCTTGACAGCTCATCTACAAACATTTAGTCCTGGTGCAGAACAGAATGCATTTAAATTCAGATATGTCCTATGGAGAGGGAAAGTACATCTCCAAACCCTTCCTACATACCACTTCTACTACAAATAATTTTATATCAAAGGTGTTCAAAGGAATAGGAAATCTGCTAAATAAGGAAAGGCTGAGAGAACTGGGCTTGTTGATGCCTTTGGAAAAGAAGTCTCAGGGAAAATCTTACCACCACATTGCATTATTTAAAAGGTGGCTACAAAAATGATGGAGTGTTCTCTTTTACAAGAAGTATATATGGAAAAGAGAAAGGGTAATAAGTACAAATTACTCCTGGGGGCACTCAAATTGGATGCAAGATTCGCCATCACTAAGTTGGACACTTAACGATCATCTGGACAGGGTGTTGGGCCATCTTGTCTAGACCATGCTTTTGCCAAGAAAGTTTAGACCAGATGATCCTTGAGGTCCTTTCCAACCTGGTATTCTGTGACTCTATGAGAACTTTTCTTCCATAAAGTGACATTAAAAGTGCCACCAACCCAAACTATTCTATGATTCTGTGAAATTATACTGTCTCTGAATCTGAAAGCCCCTAAACTGTCACTGGGAAACAACTTCTGGGAAAAGTATCCCTACCTGCCTGCCCTGTCTTATTGTTCCCCAAATACTTATTACTAAGTGATGGCAAACAGAGCTAGCTGGACCTTTAGTTTGAAGAAGTAATTTTAACACTGTTAAATATAACTGCTTGCATACTTGTCTTTAGATAACTGTAATCAGTCCCAAAGAAGAAAATGCCCAATATACGATCTAGGAAAAAACTGAGCATCAGGGAAGCAGAGAGGACCTCAGCCTGCCTCTCCCTCTGCCTCCCAGCATATATAAAATACAATACAAATTAAACTTAAAAAAAAAAAAGAAACACAAACAAACTTGTGATGAAGCATACAAGCAATACTGCTAAAATGTGAGATGCACTTTGTCATGCATACACACCATTGGCCAGCATGCAGAACCAAAACCTGCCACAAACCCTGGAAGGATCGAAACAGCCTGGAATGGGCTTGGGAAGAAATTTGCAGGTCTCCCTACACCAGCCGCAGCAGACGTTTCTCTTCTCTCAGAAAACAGAAAAACAAGCAAAAAAACCCAACAAACGCATACTTAGATGACAAAAACTGATCAAAATGATACAGTGAGGTGCTTGAAATATAGTATTTTTAAATAGCAGGTTTGACTTGAGTTAGTATTCCTTTAAACCACTTACGGCATGCTAGTAAAAATGTATACGATTAATATAGATTGATGTTAATGCCCAAAGCTCTAATTACGGTATACAACAATTTGGTTTAAAGAGATGTACAAGTTCCAGAAGGTGAGTGTACAAACAGTGGAGCACATCCTAAAATAAAATAAATAGCAGAGGGAAAAAGCAAATGCCTTCTAACAAAATCACCCTATTTTTAAAACAGTCCCATTTTGGGGTTTTTTACATACACATCATTTTTCTCATTTGGAAGAGAAAATTCAATAGTGTTTTATCAATTGTTCACATTTTTAGGCTCAATTTCCCTATGGCATTCAGCTCATTAGGAAATGTATTATTATTAAATTATCTTTTTCTTAAGTATATCCTGCCATTAAGTAGGGGGTTATTACTGACTTATAAATACACACTGCTTTATCACCAGAAAACGTAGAACTGTGGGGAAAAAAGACTATAATAAGAGTATTATTTCTCTTTTTTTTCAACAGCTTGCAGTATAGGCCTTCCTGCTGTCACTTAAATGTTTATGCATATTGATAACAAATACGCACTCTCAGCTTTTTAAATAAACAAAGTAAACAGCATGACTGAAAGTTGGCAACTTTTTTTTTTTTTCCCTTAAGAATTTGACATCGAGCACCATTCGAATTTAAATATTACAGGTGCTCCTGTAAATTTGCTGTGGGCTGGTATTAGGAGCACGGGCTGCTGTAACACAGTAGGGTTTCATAAGAAAACTCTGCTGCTTGAACAATTCATTCTGTCAGGACAGTGAAATACTTCAGTGTCCATTAGAGGAAATTTCAGATGAAGCTTGGCAGCCAAGATGGCAGAGCACACTGAGATGTCACTGGAGACAGAGGACGCAAGATGCTGCGGGGAGCAGATACTCATGCAAATTTCTTAGTGGCACACAGAAGTAACTGCAGCTTTACACGACACTGTTTTTATAGTATGTCATTAGGACCTCTATGGCTACTCTCCCACCTTTGTCTAGAAGCTGTGAGCATGCCCCAGTGCCTCATAACCTTGCACTGAAACCCTGGAGGTGGCTCTTGTGCCCCAGTGTCCCATATATCATTCCCAGCTAGGTAATCCTGCAGCACTCAGTGCTGATTCTTCTTCTCTTTGATAGGAGTGGTGACCAGTGGTGAATGCCATGACCCAAGACCATTTTCTTAAAGCAAGGGTGTTTGACTCTAGGAATAAATCCTGACAATAAGAAATACTAAAGCAGAAAGAGGTCTACATGGACGTCTGTTTACAGGATGCCAGAATGTAATTGGAGATGTGGACGTAATGGACACCGATTTATTCAGTCCAATCTTGAATGGGGTCATCTTGACACCCATGGAGAAATGGATTTCAGTGCTGAGATTTCAGTACCAGTTAAAAACAAGCAAGGAAAACAAAAACAAAAGCCACTACAAAAGTATCAGGTTTTCCCATACTCAATCTAAACCATAACATTACCACTACTATAAAACTGTTTCATTTACAAAAGTGACTCAGCTATTTGAAACAAGATAACAAGCATAATTTGGGTTTTATTTATTAAGAAGGAAGCATACTCTCCCTTCATTCTCCTCTCAAAATAAAGAAGCTGTGATGCTTTGTTTGCTTGTGCCTCAGCTTTAGAGTCAAAATAGCTCACTGCTACACGTACTGGAAAAATCAGTTAATTTATTGAAAAACTTATGCAAAACACCACATAAAGTGAAGTCAAATGCTATTAATTGTTGTCCTAAGCACTTTCCTATGGGCAGCAGGAGGGAAATAGAAATAGCCTACTAAGAATAATTAAATATTCTATTAATGGACACAGGTAAGGAAAAGCATCTTCATTGTCTTTCCCCTATCCAGCTTCCTCATCAAGATCACATTAATCGCATGGCAACCTCCAATAATTACACACAAGACTATATTCAAATTCATAATTTTCAAACACATTTACAACCAACATTTTTATTATCCCCTCCAAGATATTTATACTCCCTGAAGCACAACATTTCACAGATGGTAACAAATTTTAAATATTTCAGAGTATTAAACCAAGTCCCTATTCCCTTCACAGCCTGATCCAAATCTATGTTTTGAGGAGAAGAACAGCATAATTTACAACGTGAACTTCACTATCTATTCAACTCTGATACTAGCAGCAGTGTGCTTTCAGATAGCTTTGTCTGGGGAATCACATGTCAATACAGCTTTTTATATGCAATACAACGCAGTCCGGTAAGGACATGGAAGCAGCAGAACAAGATTAGACTGTACACTGTCTCCTAGTAAAATTTAAAATGTTGAATGAAAACCAAAACTAGCAGCAATAAAGCAGCAGCAATACAGCCCTGGAGCCTGCCCTGCTCCAGCCTCTTTGTCTCTGCGCCTTTGAAGGACCACATGGGAAACAACCTCCTGTGATTCAGTCACAGCTTTACAGTCTGTGTCAGCAGCACAGGACAACAGTTTGATTGGCAAGACAAAAATGAAAAGGGAACAGCAGAAATAGAGGAGCTGAAGCTCCTGGTCCCTCTTGTCAGGAGGACTTAGCTCTCCTTGGCCAGTACTTTAAAAATAGGTAAAGATTGAAAAAAACCCAATTCTTTGAATTACTTGATTTCCATTAAATCACCTGCACATGTCTGATAAACACATTATTAATTCTGGAATGGGGTATAAAGAAGGGAAAAAAAGCTTAAAAAATTGAGAGAGACAAAGCATCCCTGTGCTGAACAGAAAAACTGAATTTAGTTAGTAACATAGTGCGACAGTAAGCATGGTTTAAATGCTGCGACACAGCCATGGCTGCTTCGGTCCATTCCATGAACTGTACTTACAGACTCTGGGAGAAGTACAGCACTGTGAAAGAACATGAACTGGGGATGGCCCTGGAGACCACCATGCTCAAATTCATATGTTTCTTTTTTATCATGTGTTCCCATAACTTGTTTTGAGGTGCAGTCGGAGGAAACAACATCCTAATACTATGAACAAATATCTAAATGATAGGGAGATCATTCCAAGTTATAGTACAAACTTTTCACAGCAGACAGGGAAAAAGTAATGGTGCTACTTGCACTGCAGGTAGGTTGTTATTTAAAGATGGAGTAATTTTTGTGAACTATCATATCAGTCCCATCCTCCCTCCCTCAAAGGTGCACGCTTGTGTCATTCAGAGTTCATTGGGAAGATACTGGTGGTGGGTTATGGAATGTTCCCCAAATTACTTTTGAGGAATGAACTAATTTAATGCAGGCACCTGTACTTCATTCCTTCATCATTCTCTCATCATTAACTTTCTGTATGTTTCTATAAATACCCTTAAGGTTTGTTCCTGTATTGGAAAGTAACTATTATAAGTAATATTATAAGTAATATCTTATTTGCCTTATTCAGCTGTTCTCTAGTGAAAATATATTAGTCCCTTAAGATAGACTTAGTGATCAGCAAATACTGTCATTCTTTTTTTTTTTTTTCACCAGTGCTTTGAGGTCTGTACTATTTTTATTTCTGATTAAGAACATATTTGCTTCCTGTTTCAAAGTGATTATGCCTAGAAAATTTTGTCTCTAGGTTTTGGCGGGAATAAATTTTACAAAAATCTGATGAACTCACACAGGTGGGAGAAGGAAGTAGTAATACTGTCTCCCTTTAATGCAAAAAATGTGGCCAGGGCAAGGTGCAGGACACAGAAGAGCAGGCCAGTAAGCCTTGGTAAACTACATTTTCCAAGTGGATAAATGTGGGCAAATAATATATTTGTGAAAACTTAATTCCAAAGAGAGACAAGCTCTGAGGGGGGAGAAACAAAAGCATCTTATAAAGTACTGGCAGCTTTATAAATGATGAGCAATCCTTTTAATGTTTTTGTGATGTGATTTAAAGAGTTTTTATTACTTTACAAGAAATCTGGGGAACAATGTTCCCTTCTCCAACAACATAATTATTAAACTGAGACATATACCCAGTTTCAAACACATCCATGAGCAGGCTCCTTCTGTGTCTCAAAAATGTGGGTAAAAACCAAGAGGCCATAAGGTCTTTTAATCTACAAGCTTTTATTAAACAAAGAAACAGACCAGAGCTGCAGTGAAGCAGCTGGTTCTGAGCGTAGGCTTGCGGTACGGTATTAACTGGGGTGATAGGCCAGAGTTCTGAAAAAGCATCTGAATTACCCTAACTTCATCCAAACAAACAGTCACACTGAAATCCAAACGTTATGAGAAAGCCTCAAATACCGGTACCTTCATACTTGGAGATTATTAGCAGGAGATATGGTATGGGAGAAAGGTGTTTAAAATACATTTACATAAATAAAATTCAAGAATAGCAGCCCTGCTTCCATCAGCATTCATTACAGGCTGCTGAAAATGAGTCTGTTACCACAGTAACCAAGCTAATATTGGCTTTCCAGCTTGCAGGCATTAAATCCTTTAAATGCAGGTGCAAATGATAAATTCACAGTTTTGGAGCAGGTGAATTTTCTCTGCCAAAACTGTCAGAAGAGGAAGAGCGAAGATGCTGTATATTTTTATGACAAAGATGTTGTAAATCAGTTACCCAAGAGAGGTGGAAGGGCTTGTGACAGAAATGAAATTTCGACTGGATGGAGCACAAGCTCTAATTATGCTACCCCATTGTTTTTACTCAGAAATGATGGGTATTATTTGAAGGGTTATTCTGGTGATGTTTAAAGTTGAACAAAAGTTTATTTAACTCTCTTTCAAGAATCACAGTCAATATATAGATTATTTTTCGTCAGCTGAGCAGGTCAGGTCCTGAATACAGAGAAGGAGTAGACCTGGTGAGACAAAGCATTTTTCCCAGGTTTTTGGTTTGCCGTTTGTTTTTTTTTCTGAAGGGAAAGACCTCAGGATTGTAAATACCTCTTATACTCTGAGAGAACAGTATGGTTTCCCTCCTGCCAAACAGGTGGGTTAAATAGGTACAAACATCTAGATACAGGTCATAGACATCTGATTTTCCCTAACTTAATGATTAGCACTAAATTACAGGAGAACATTCACTGTTAGCTCTTCCTAGAATTATTTTCAAGGCACTCATTTTAATAGCTGCTTTTTTTTTTTTTAATTTATGTATATACTGCTCTTCTGTCCTGTGTATTAATTGCAATGTAAAAAACAAACAAAAAAACCACCTTACAAACTAGAACTTTTACAAATCATACAAAGAATCTACATATTTCCAAAGAATTCTGGATTTAATGATCAATATTTCACAATGGAACTGCATTCTGGAATTAAATTGTTATAACCTCGTACTTTTAAAATAGATAAATACATGCATGTTGATACAGCATCTGAGTCTGATACCTATAGTTTCTAGCATCATCTCATGAGAAATCTTTGCAAATCTAAGAACATGAATGTTTGGAGAACAGAAGCAAGAAGATGCTTGTCTCAGCCTCAGGGGCTGTGGATGACACTAGGATGCCCTAACCTCTCAAAGGGGCTGCACTTAAGTTGAAGTTCATGAGTCACTTCTTCCTCTCACCCTCTGACTGACTCAAGCATTTAAAAAAAAAACCTGTCAGAGGTAGGCAGCCAGCTGGGAAAAGCTGCCCTCAGAGCAGATGGGGCAGGCTGGGCTGGCTTATGAGAGTTTCCTGTCTCTTTCAGTGCACAAACTCACTTAAGAAGCTCCAGCTTAGAAGGCCTATGTTCAGGGTAGCCAGGATGACATTTCTCAACTCACCTGCTATTTTTTCAAAATTATTTCAGATAAGTTTGCTAAACATTAGAAATAAACAACAGAAGAAAGTACAAGGAGGTAAATGTGCTTTCATTGCCATGGGCATAATGGGAGGTTTTACACGGTGATTCACCCAAATGACTTTAATAAATCTTTGATTTCTGAAGGTTCACTCTCAGAGATGACATTTCAGATTCAAGAAATCTCTGAAGCACATTAGATAAAGCAGTTGTTTAAATGGGCAAAGAATAAACACAACAGGTTCTTATAATACAAATGTCAGTGCAATGTTCTCACTCTTCATAAAAGTTGGTTTCTCTACCAGTATCTTCCTAGTGTTCTTATTCAGGACCATGGTCTTTTAATCAACTATGCTGGTCCACATGGATTTTCTGAATTAACTCTTTAAACTTTTCAATATAAAGGCTTTTCAGAATACCAAACATTTAAATAACAGACATATTACTGAAGCATGACACTATCCAGAAATCTATTTTTTCCTTTCTCATATGATAGTAACACCTTGAAGACTAAGCAGCATGACAAAGTCACTGTCTTACGAATCAACACAGATCAGACAGACCTTTATAAATTCTGCCAGCTGGTGTACTATAAACAAGAATCTATACTAATGGTTTGTTATGCAGTACCTAAATATACATAGCATAGCTGTTTAATAAAAATATTCTAAGATCCATGATGCTTGGGAAAAAGGAAGGCAACCTGTTAGCATTCAGCAGGAAACAGAAAAATTGGTTTTCTACACTAATCTATGTTATACTGATTTTCAGAAAAAAAAATTACAGAGCACATCCTGTAAAATCAATGTATCATAATCTGCTACTAAGTCATATAAACTGTGTTTCCAGTTTACTACCTCAATTTCAATCTTAAACCAGGAAACTCTGTGAAGATTTTGTGAATAGTTCATTGTCCCACAACCTAAGCAGTGGCTCGGGGTGTGGGAAGAACATCAAGATTCAAGCACTCAATGTCATTTACTGTCCCCTGCGTTTGCTTCTAAATAGCTAAAAGATTTTCTCTGTATTGCTTTTCCTCTGCTCCCAGACAAACCAGTTGTGCCAACATACCCAAGGATGTTAAGAGTGTCCATTTGACAAAGCATATCTAAATGTCAATTCTTGCAGTTTGCAATGAAAGGTAAGTCAATTTACCAAGCATTTTGGCCAAAAGAAAGAAGTCTTGAATAAATCTTCACTTGCAATACCTGTCTCAGTTCATATCTAATAGGAAATGTTGACCAGAATGCAAATAACTTTAAACTGAAATTATGAACTGATATCTATAAGTCTCTAACAGGTATTATCAGTTAGATAATATCACTATTATGTAAAATAATGTTGAAATGCTGTGCCTTTAAGTAGAAACATTCACATTTCTCCCTTTATTTTTAATTACAAATATAATCCAGCAGCTTCAGACTTCAATAAATGTTGATTAAATGCAGAAAGACTCAAAGTTTTTGAAACTTCAGTTTCTCTGCCCCAGAGTCCTCAATATTGAATGCTGCTGTTAAAGGGAAATTAGTTGAAGTTATGAGTTTAAGAAACGTAGAAGAACACACACAGTATTTTTAAGGACACCTATTCAATTAGAAGTCTTAAATAAGGGCATCAAACTTGTGTAGCATGGGACTGTTTAAAGTCCACACACAGGTGATACTGAATCAAGTGCCTTTCAAGAAATTCAGAAACAAAGTCAGCAGGCAGAGTTGTCATCTCTGCATGACACGGGATCACTGATGTTTTTGTGACAGGTCTCATTCTTCATAAAATTATACTGACTCAGGTAAATGTTCATCCTCTGCTATCTTACTGAGTGTATCTCCTGTGGTGTTTCCAAGCTCTGAAATTGAGCTAACGAGTTGCTCTCTATCAACCTGTACTTCTATTTAAAGCAAGCAAAAAATACCAACCCTTTGCGTTTTCCAGATTTACACCCATCATTAGTATCAGATCTCATGAACTTTGTCACTGACTTAGAGCTTTGTGGTCAATTCTTCCAAATATTTTTAGTATAAATTATCAAACCTTCATATAGAAAAATGCTCTTGTTTTTTAGATGGTTAACTTCCCTTCTGATTTCTGGTTAAATAGGTAATGTGGCACGAGTGCTCTGATACCCTTCCAGCTTCCCTTAAAGAAAAACAATTCATTAGTTGTGCCTTTCCTTCATCGTACCCGGTAACATCATAGTTCAATCTGGTATCAGTACAGAAATCCTGATATGTCAGAGATTAGATATTGACAACTTGCTATGCACATAATCTTTCCTGGAGTGTATAACAGCATCTAACTGCTTCAGTCACTCACTTTTTCCTTCCTAAATTTATTTATTCTCATGATTTAACATTCTCTAAGCGTCTACGTAATGTCACTCACCTCAGCTAGCACTTGCACATAGAATATATTCCATTAAATTAATGGAATGTATACTAAAACACTGCATATAAATAAGTACATTAAATTTCAGAACTTCAGCATTTTCCATCTACTTGTAGGAAAATAAAACAGCTTTTCAGCACTTCAGTGCAGTTATGATTTTCAAAAAATCTAAACCTTAAATATTCTGGAAGATTTGACAGGTATATGTTAGTTTAACATTTGTAAGATAAATAAATAATCTGAACTAGACACTAATTTCTGACTCTTGCAATTTTATCATTTGGGAAAGTCACATAGTGTATCATCACAGCATAAAGAACTGAATCTCACAATTTTGCAAGCTGTCATGCAAGACAGCTAAGGGTCTCAACACCGCTCCAAGTAAAGGTGGTGAATGCTTAGTATGAAGAAATAGAATAAAATATTAACCTTTGAGTAAGACAACTGCTGTTTACCCACAATCCCCAAACACAGGCTTAGTTTATTTTCCTGTTTCCTTCATCCACCTCCAAAAGCCTTGTTTGTTTTCAAGGTTTTCTGCAACACTTCTCCATGATTCTAATATCCTTTAGCTTCACCAGTCATACAGTGTTATGACATATCAGCTGCATCCATTGCAAAAACAACCACATTTTCATTATCAACTTCACATTGAGTACAATTTCTGGTATTATGGTAAGTCACAGATTCCTTTTTGATGTTACAGAGCATGTTGTTGCATTATGGAATTATTTTCTCACTCTACAGAAAGCTTGAAAATCCTATTTGTTTTAAAAGAAAACCTGTATTGAATTTTTCAGGTGAAACTAGTTTTATCAGTTGGGCTCTTAGCAAGTGAAAGTATCTTTTTTTTGTCAAGAGATTAAATAAATATACAATATGAAAGGAAAACATTAAAATGTGAGAATGTACCAAAGGAAAGATATGAATCAAAACATAAATAATCTCATTTTTATAAAAATAAGAAGGTTCCTTCCCTTTAGGGGCTGTCATGGAACTGAGCTAAAAACAGACCTGCGGGTAGCAGCACACAGCCTGCAAGCGCTACGCCCTCCAAAGCTTGTGTCATGTTTCCCTAACCTCCTCCTTCCCAATGAAAACTGTGTGCCAGTCATCGTTCATGCATATTCAGGCCCAGCTGAAGTTAGCAGTTCCCCGATTTCAAGAAGTGAGGTAAAAGAAGTGAGAAAACCCACGGACTGCTGCTCTGGGTAGCCATGATCTGTAAGCGGCTTGAGACAAGCTTCCACCCAGAGGGGAAAGATGCTCTGTTAAAAGGCCAACGGGGCAGGCAAAACCTTCCTCTGTAAGCCACCAAAATGAATTTTTTTACCTCCACAGTTACTACTCCAGTTTATTGTCATTTAAAATAAGAGTAATACTGGTTTACTTTGGAATGGTTGCTTTAGGTATCTAAACACTTTTGGCATAAGCTAAATAGAAACATACGCATTCATTTTTTAACCAGAAGATAACTGTAGTCAGTACTTAAAAGATTTTAAAGTAACTGAGGTCTTCAATTAAGTTCTACTACTTCAACACTACGGCCAAACTGCATCACTTCACATGTTTATATTATTATTTTAATGCACAGATGATTTCTTTCTGTAAAAAAGACATTAATAGAAGCTTCCACAAATTGATTTTGGTCTCTGCAGTAAAGTGCAATGAATATTTAAATCCAGTTCCTCAATGAGACCCCACAAATATCAGAGACAAATACTGCAGCAAAATTCTGCTCTCATTTGAAATAGCACAGGATTCAGCAGAATACTTTTCACTTCACTATGAAGCATTAAGTGGAGAAGTTTGTGAGGGGTTTCCTTGTCCCATCATACTAGACAAAACTCTAACTTCTGCACATTCCCAATGGAAATATTCTTAAGATAGTTAAGAAATAAATGGTAGAGATTTTTAATCGCTCAAGAAAACAAGCAAACAAGCAAAGAGGCAGCTTTCTACGTGCCAGATAGCGGGAATAAATAAAGGAAGTATTCTAGATGTGTTCTGCTCCCTCCCAGTCAGGAGTTTGTCTTTGACCCTAATGAGAAAAGCCAACATGGCTACAGAAAGCTTTTCCCCGGTGGTACCTACTAACTCCCTTCTTAGTGTAGCCTTCTGCATGGGGTGCTTGGTATGTGCTCATGCGCTCTTGGCATCCCCGTAAGACTGCTATGGGCATTGTAAAGCATCCTCTCTCAACACATGCAACTGAAACAGATACTTCCTTTGATAGAGATCAATCACCCAAGACCAAGGTGGATTTTTTCACTTGCAATAAAGCACAGTTGAAACTTTGTGTAAATTCAGTAATGCTATATTCACTGTACTGATCAGCATCCATGGCAGAGAGAAATAAAGGCCCTCCAAAGCTGTGACATGGTGGAATTTTAACTGTGCTCTGATCTGTTCACTATGTAACTCTCCTTCCCCTGATGAGAGCCTGTAAAAGAAAATCTTGGGGGGAAAAAATGTATCAATGCTTCAATGAAAACAGTATTCGCTGATTTAGCTCTAGCACCAGAGCACAGTGAAGCAGTTTGTTAATTTAGATTTTTGCAGTTCTGCTAAACTTAGTAAAACTGATGTCATCAAGCCCAGAAGCATCTCTAGAAATGCTCACACCATTTCTTTTCAGAGAATGAAATCAACTAAAGGAGACAAGCAGAGATGGATAGAAAAACAAAATTCACAAAAGCTTTTAAAAAATTATTTTCCTTCTTCAGCTTTTCAGAGTTTGGACATTTCATGAAAGACGAACAATTGCGTCTCACAAAAAATCACATGAGCCAGAAAGGCACTGTACCAGTGTAGACTAACACAGACACATGCACCTAGGTCTCACATTTCAAATAAATAACCTAAACTCTGAAATACCACTTATTCCAAGACAGAATGTGTGTTTTCTCATTTTAAAACAGAAATCAAGCCCTAGAAAACCCTGTCAAAAGTAACATTTGGAGGCATGCTTGATTTTGATGAAATTGGATGGTGTTTTGCCAGAGGCAGTGAGATACTGAAGAGCAAGAGATAATTAAAAATAACTCCTATATTTAATATTTGGTCTGAGTACAAGTGCTATGCCAAATTTCTCAGGTTTAAACAGTAAGAATGTAGCAAAACTCGTCTGCTTGTGAATAAAACTGCAATCCCACAACAAGCTGTACTTGGACAAACTGGCTTCTTTAAGGACCGAGCAGAATAACTAAGAATCTGTGCAAAGTTTACTGGGGGAGGGAATAGAGAGAAGGGAAAAAATGAAGCCCAGAAGGTGCTGATGTTTATCCTCTGATTTTTGTAGCAATATTCCTTGGGCTTATAATTCACTTCCCAATGAAGGCTCCCAATATCAACATCAACCAGTAAACCTACCTGAAGTAGTGCTGACATACTGAATTATTTAAAGAAGAAAATCTTCATAATAAGGTGTTTCAAAAGCAGAATACAATTATTTTGCTGCAGCTCTGTTGCATGTTTGAGAAGTCAGAAAATAAAATCATTCTCCAAATGTGCTGTAGATGCTGTCTGCACCGGGGGCCGTCAGTGGGAGGTGAACAACTGCATCCTACCCTCAGTAAATGCTTTCACACTTTTTTAAAGAAAGAAGAGATGTGAGGGGGGGAATAATTTTCTTTATTGCTCTCACTGAGTTTGGAGTTGACTGTTGTTAACCAGTTGCAGCTTACTGACTCATATCCTTGAAGTTTTCTGCCACCATCCCATTAAATTAGACATGTAAAGGTAAGGAGGCACAAGGTAGGGTCTAGGGATACAGATGCTATTGCTGCTGGGAAATGCAGTGCATAATAAAATACGTCAACTGTCAATTCTTATTGATACCACCAACCCTATCCCCCTTATCAAACATCCAGTCTGGCCTCCTCCTCCTTGTCTTGCCTCTGAAGCATGACTGCTGAAACAGCTCTCAGCTCATTGGCTGATGCCCAGGGGAGCAGTAGCAACCAGAGCATAACCTCCGCTGACAGGACGGCGGCAGCCAGGGCCAGCTGATACAAGGCTTGGTACGGAAAGGGTAAGGAGGAAGAAGCCCTTATACACTGTTAAATGACCCTATAACACATGCAGTCAAGCAAGAGACTCTACCAGCCACCCACTTACTCAGCTGCAGTACAGTTTTCAGTGCAGTGTTTTTTTCATGTTTAGCAGCTTTTTTCTTTCCCTAGAGAGCAGTAGCTCATGTCTGCAGCAGGATGCACTATTACATACAGTTCTGCATCCTCCCCTAAGAGGCACAGTGCAGAAACACTGCAAGTCACAGTATCATACGAGAGAAAAATCTGTTTCTGAGTTTCAGATTCAGCATCTCCCTGTGCAGCCTGGCATCTGCCATCAATACGATATTCTTCTTTCCAGCTCAGAACATATGCCTCTTCGTGCATGAGGCAAGACTGGACAATGAATGACATCATCTGTGTCTTTGTTAACCAATTTTCAGGGAACTGGGGTCTCTTGACAGTTGGATTTAGAAAAATAACTATTTTTTCCATGTGCTAAACTACAATAATCTCCTGTGTTTAGTTTCTTCTGTCATCTTGTTTAGTGCTTATGCAAATAAGGTAAATTATTTGAGCCATTTGCAACATTAAACATGGAATTCAGCAGACAGCATGCACGACCAAACTGCACATCCATGTGAGAATGAGATGGTTTCCAAAGATAGTTACATTAGGCTTACATTTGCAGAATAAATGATTCAATCCTCATGCTCCACATTTAAATATTTATATAAATACACTGCTTGTCACAATTAGTTTGATTAAAATGTTAAGAAAAAGGAACTGTGCAAGAAATGAGACTTCATCCAGGAGAAGAAGCTATTTATGTTGAAGTTAATTATGTGAAATTACAGAAGCAGCAGCAGGTCAGGAAGTGATGCTCCAAATCCACACAAATATCTGACCCCCAGCTCATTCAAGGAAGGTTTTCCAACCAAATCTTTGCATTTAGCAAAAAAGATCCTGAGCTTATTTTCCAATTTGCCTCACACAAACATGAAACATGTTTTCCTCTTTCTCCTATGAAAAGTTTTATTCATAGACTGAAAACACACCACAGTTCACAGACTATTTCCTTCACAGTTTTCTTTCACAACATGCTTGGGACAAATTATTTGCTTTCACATCACACTCACCACAACTCTTTGAAGCAGAAAGAGAAACATAATGGAAAATCTTTTCCCGTTAATCCCAGGGCCCTTTTTCAGGAAGCTTCAAAAGTCCTAAATAGCCTCAGACAAAAGCCTGGATTTGTGATCCTTTTTACAGATCAGATTTGGAATTATTTCTGATCTACATGACGTCTAATGCTGCAAAGTTTAGGGGAAGAGAATGACATTCTCTGTCCAGGAGGAAGAAATCAACTTAAGCCATCTCACTGGTGTTAATTTTAATGTGACTAAGGCTACCCAGAGCTCCACACATGACATCTTGTAGTACTACTAGGAATTCAAGCTCTGACTCCGTGAAATATTGGAGTGCTGCTGTAACAAGACTTATGAATAGGCAAGTGGGTCACTTTGATCTGAGACAGTTCATTCTGTGTTTTTCAGTAATCAGAAGGAAAAAAAAAAAAGAAAAAAAAAAAAGGCTGACAGGGCTCTGCCACACCATTGACAAAGTTCAAACTGAACAGCATTGTGTAAGAGCACTTACTGCACAAAACAATCAGCCAGTGGGAGGCATTCTGCAAGACCAGCCTATGATTCAAGCTTGGGGGATGTGACCCTGTGGCAAAGGGCATTAAGCAGGGACTTTGTCTAAAAGACAAATAAAAAATTCCTTTTGTTTCTACCTAGTTATTTTAATACCATTTCTGGAATAAACCTATGAGAGACAGATTTGGAATGCTATAAGAAATCACAAATGCCTGTTGTACCATTCAGCACTGGTTGGTGGTGCAATAGCAGAGTGGGAAGAAAAGAGTGGGATACTGCTTTTAACTGCCATGGACATGCCAAGAACCTGCCAAAGAGCTTTCTTTTGTTGTATGATTCAATGAGACCAGAGAATTTAGATATATCTACAAGGCAAGCCAGACTGCTGAATGTAGGAGAAATTTTCCTTTTTTTTTTTATTATATATTGCCTTTTTTGTTATATGTTTGGTTGACATATTTCCTCCTATTCCACCTTCTCTTACCTTTCCCTCCCAAATAAAAAGTGTTTCCTCTTTCCTATTTCTAAGCATGAATACATAATTATGTGCAAATGAAAGAGAGACCAAGAATACATTCCAAGAGGTAGTGGTTTAGTTTTCCAGTACCAAAAGTGAGCAGAAGCAGCTTTAGGAAAGCTTTTCTACCACCTGGATTTATGTTCAGAAGAGCTTTAGTGAGACTGAACTCAGTCCCCTTTACTGCTGAATCTTTGAGAATGTTAAGCACAATCACATACACACAAATGAATCCAAAAATCAAGGACAGAACTGACACACTCTGAGTGAAAAAAAAAAAGTTTAACTATGTCTCCAAAGTTTGTCAATCAAGGAGAAAAACTGGGTGGACAGTTATGGAAAAACCTGCTTCCATCCTGTATAGGCAAAAATTAAATCTCCAGCTGTAGTCCCCAAGAAGTGAAAAATGGATAGTCAGGACAAGTATGAGGGGAGCTTTCACTTTCTCCCCTTTTATTTCTCTGTCACCAAAACAGAGCAAAGAGCAACATTTCTATGTCAGAGAGGGCAGCCATCAGCAGTTTTATTATATTTATTACTACCTATGGATACTTCCTCCCCAACAGTCGTTAATGCTGGCAACCAGCTGAGAGAAAGTAAAGTGCATGAGCTGCTTGATGTGTCTGCCAACCTGTTCCTGACAGTTTTACAGGGGCCGAGAAAGACTTAATTTTCAGTTTGATCATGTAGCAAAACACTAAAGACAAATTTCAGTCAGGATCTTTGTAAAAAGGCTTCTACAAACCAGGACTTATTGTAGGACCTGTGTATCAAAAGCACTCTTGCTTTCTTTTTTTTTTTTTTGTATTCTATAACTGGTTAAATACTGTCTTGCATAATCATATCTGCTAATACTGCAACCATCTTTATGATGGAAAAAGACTGTAGGCTAAAGCAAATTAAAGCATTATTATGCAAAACATACCCAATTAATTCAGCTGAAAGTGAGTATACAGGGTGTTTTTATCAGAGGTTGTTCAGCTGTAGGCACTGCTCTCAGCGAAATCCACATGGTTTTTCAAACCTGGCAAAAGCCATAACACACAAGTAGACTGCAGAGACCAGTCCTTCCATGGCTGTCCTTCCCATTTCTCAGTGGCTGCCTACTTCTCTCTTGAAAAGCAAGGTGTCATGACTCTGTATGGATAGCCCCAAAACCAAACATGTACTTCAGTCTTCAGAAACTCTGATCTTTTGACTATTAGAACTATTTATGCTGTAGACTTGAACAAAGGATGTGACTAGGTGTGTTTCATTTTGACATTCTAAGAAAGAGTGTATAATAACAGAAGAGTATCTGGTCACCACACCTCAGAGAGAACAGTTTCATCACTCACATGATTAAGGTGTCTGGCTTCCTGCTAAACAGCAGGACAGCTAAACTTTTTGGTTTGCATCCTGAAAAAGTTTATCTGAAAAAAATTTAACTCTAATCCTTCCAACAAGAAGCAGCTTTCCTCATGCTGCAGTGAAGGAACTTAATTACTTTGTAATACAGTGAAATATGCCTAATTATTCATCAAGACGTTTTCCCTTGTCCATTCAATTGGCCTTACTGAATCATCTTTATTGGATTCAATTGCATTTTTGCAGGAGGAAACTGTAAGCAATTTCTAACATGTACTTCCCAGTATTTTAAAGATACTGGATGAGAGAGGGAAGGTCTGAAAGAAAAAGCCTATTGATTGGAAAGCTCCATTAGCTGCTACAAAAGTTTGGGTTTTTTTTACCAGCTTCAAACTGTTAGCATCAAAGATGCACTTGTGATAGGGCAGTTCTTAATATTCACAGAAGCATGAGGTGATTCCTGGGTCAAACCATTAGCATAAATTACACATATAATTGTGCTGTTTTATCAACCCTTCTTAGAAAGCTCAGGCATGACAATGCATATGAATTTTGGACAATTTTGCATATGTGTGACTGTGTACTTCAATTTTGGCTTATGGCTACAACACTAACACTAAATGTTATGCACTTTGAGAAAGACTTCAGACACGGCTCTGGAATGAAAAATTCAAACCCATGTTAATTCTATGCACTTGTTCATCTGAGATACCCTCCCTGACAGACAGATGAACAGTCAGCCAATGAAGTTTGGGTTTTTTTTCCTGTTGCATAATTTTTCCACTGTACTACTTGGAAACATTGCGCCCTGGGGTTAAACTTCTGTAAAGATGAATGCACTTAAAGTACTCAGTAAATCTAAAGAGCACATTGTAGCTTCTTGAAGTGTCACTATATACTTCAGAAAATGGGACATACAGATCATTTTCTTGCACACAGCAGAAGCTGTCATACTGAAACTGAACCTTGTATGTCAAAGTATTTTACTTTTTCCTGAATAATAATAGTTTAAAAATTGATCAAACTATATGTTTTCAAATAGCTTAACTGGAAGCAAAAGGAGAAACAAAATATCCATTTGCAACTTCACAAAATACTGAAGGCAACATATCTAGTGTATATTAGGAGAGGCTTGATTTAATATCACCAGCTCATAGCATGATAAGAGCCAAGGAGAGCAAATAAAAGAAGGAAGCTACACTTGGACAGAACATGGGAAAGTTGCATGCTGTTTCTAAAGAGCTCAAGGAACAGTTGTGCAGATACATAAAAAAGGCCTAAAGAAGCTCAAATCAAAGCCATGTAGACTTCTAAATGTGACAGCAGTTTTCAAAATTCCCATCGTTACCTGGATATATAAATAAAGATATCTCCATTGTGCCTGGCAGGGAAATAACGTCAGACATTTTAGGAAATAAAATTAAAGAAAAAATAAAGTAACAACTAGTAGAAAAAAATTATTATTTGAGGATGTGTTTATTTTTCTGAGAGCAAAATCCATCTATATGAATTTTGCATTATGATTCCTTTTGCATTTTCTTTCTTAGTTTGTGCTCCATACTATACCAGAAATGCTACAGATTATTTTGTCCCTGAAACTTAATGCCTGCTTTGGCTGATGTCTAAGTATTCAAACATACAGAGCATATATGCTGGAGACTTGACCAAGTAACTGTTGTTTCCCAGTAGCTATGGTTCATTAAGTCCAGGTTTAGCTATGAATTATTCAGAGTGATACTGGTTTTAAGTACCCTTTCTGCTGAAGGTGCTATGAAGTAGTACAAGAAAATATCATTTTCTAGAAATAAACTAGTTAATTTTCAGAGTAGTAGTACATCCAAGCATTTGAAGGAAAATGGTTATTTTAATTCACAAAGAGATTTATTTTTTTTTAGCTGTCCTATGTAAGAATCTAAGTAGAAAATACCACTATCGAGATTAATAATAATGTATTGAATAAACCCCAATACATTTTAGGGATCTCTATTTCATAGCAAGTGTTAATTTCAAATATTACAATTCCAAAGATCAGAAGACAAAGCAGATTGATCAACAGAGGTCTGAGGAAGAGCTCAGTGGCAGTCAGCCCTCATTCCCATCTAGCTTTGTCCAGAATTCAGCAGATGTCTTAGCCTGAATTAAAGACTTTTCAGTTCTATTTAATTTTGTCATTTGTTCTTGACATTTTGGAAGCTCAGGGCTAGTACATAATCTGGTGTGCCATATTTCTGGGTTATTCTGCAACCATTCATGCTTGGTTTAGACCTTAGTCTTCCCACAGAAACAAACTGTCAGAACAGGGGCTAAAACCTGAGAAGCCTCACCCACAGTAGCCTACTGCAATTTTTTTTATATCAGTCTGAAGATCCAAATACAGGCTATCACAGATCTGAAAAGTTACAGGAATGGGGACCACCCATGGGGAACAAAGCTTCTCCTCTTTTAGGAGAATACTCACCACTGTGTTTTGCATATGCAGAACATTTTACTTTCAGGTTTCCCCAAACACAGATTTCCTAATGATACTTACTTGTTTCCTTGGTTCATAACTAATAATCAGAGAACACAGTTCCATCTATGTGGACTATTCTAGAAAGCCCCAGAACATCACTTTGAATCATGGAAGAAAAGTGTCAGGGATACTCTAGTCCATGGCACCATGTGACAAAAATCAATGGCAGGAAAGACATCAAGCAGCTAATTTTATCCAGTGGTCTTAATCTTACTTGCAATAAAACACATTTGAGCAATTTGCCCCTGTGGCCATATCAGTCAGTCTTTATCAGAGAGGAGGAAATAACTTTCTTTCCCTCCATCTCACCTATCTTTGATTCTTAGATGCTGTTATGCAAATACTGGCCCAGTGAATATTAGAGTCCAGAGGGTATTAAAGGACCATTGTTTCATCAAGGTGTCCACCTCCTACTGAGTTAAGCACCGCATATGATATCTATTTTAGGAGAAATCTACTGGCAATGGCATTTTATTAAGATAGTTTTAGGGAGGATTTACAAAAACCAGCTAACAAGGGTAACAACCACCATTACTGAAGAGCAATAATATTACTCCCTTTATTTCCACCAGAAAGTTCCTCAGTGTCCACCACTAGCATATTAGTGTAGTCTAAATATAACTGAATTTTAAAATCTTTACTTCCAGTGGAACTTGTATATTCAAAGTTCATCTATGGACCAATCAGAACACCACAAAAATTAAAAAAAAAACCCACCTGATTTATTAAAACTTCTTCACATAATCTGGTAACCAGGAAAATTACTTAGAACAATGTATAGGCTCATATAACAGATGCCTTCACAGATTCTGTTACATACTTCCACAGTATCTTAGATTACTGGTGTTGCTGGTCTTTGATCCAGTGACTCCTCAAGGACTTTTGCACTAAATAGTTGCAAAAGTATCCAGATTCTAGCTGAGAGAAATCCTGACAAGGAACCAAGTTCACATTGGTTCAAGCTTAAATAACTAGTCTCTTTCTCCATTACTGAAGACTACCTAAAAAAAATGTATTCTTTACATGAAAGAATCTCATATAGCCGTATACAAAGGAACTTGAAAAACACTACAATATTTTACAACGCAGATAAAGAAGAAATAGAAATGTAAGTCTTAATGTTTTGTTCCATAACCTCAACACATAAATACACAGATTTTTAGTCTTTCAGCTTGGCCCAGAAAAAAGTCCTGGAATCAAAGAATCATAGAACAGCTCAGGTTGGAAGGATATCAGAAGAACACCTAGTCCCATGTTTATGGGAAAGGGAGCTCAGATAAGATTATCTATCACTCTGCCTGGGTCTAGTTGCACTGAAAGTGTCAGTGAAGTAGATGAGGATGAAAATCAGAACAACTACTCCTTCATCCATCTCATTGTAGTGATAAAGACCAAGAACTTCTAGTGCAGAGAACATCCTCCTGAGGTCTGCAGCTCTGACCGCTGAAGCTCTTCCATAACATTTGAGCAAAAGACTGAGAGATGTCTAGTGAGTAAGCTACCTAGAAAAGACCTTAGTTTTTGCTCCCATTAACAGTGTAGCATTTTTATATATATATAATAGGACAGAAAATAAAGAAAGATGGACCTCTTCCCTAGTCACTATTTGTTTACAGAGATATTTTAGCTTATTTTTTTAAATGACTGAGTTTAAGTTCTGATCAAGAACCACAAGCCTCTGTCCAACCTCATGTGTTACTGAGCAGTAAGCCCACTGAAAAGCAGGCTATATTATCATATTAATAATCCTTTCCCTCATCTACTCGCTTGCTCATCTTCTCAGTGAATTTCTAACAAGTCAAAGACATTAAAAATATGTAATAAACAAGACTTCAACAAAAATAGCAGCCTACAAGTTTCAGTTTGCAGAATGCAGCATGAAACTGCATTACTTGTATTTTCACTCCATGCTTGGGCCCAGCTGTCACCTTGTTATGGAGAGAACAGGCAAAGGATTATTATTTATGAGTAGTCTACACAGAAAACTAGAAAAAAAGGCAGTGATCAGTTGTTTCCATGGCTTTTATCTGAACAAGAAGTGGATTCCTTCCCTTCTTTATGAGGTTTCTCTTACGTCCACATAGTGATTCTTGGAATGCAAATCTCTGGTCTTAAAATTTACTCTGCACTCCCAAAAAAACACTGCTGGGGATCTGAATTTGAGTCTGGAGACAACTGAACATCAAAAA
>VWZY01006785.1:142184-185260 GCA_013399075.1 Chloroceryle aenea | reverse complement strand
AAAAAAAAAAAAATCTTAAAATGGGAGAGCTGGCCAAGTGGTCATTTAGACTTTGCCAAAGGTTTACTGTGGAATTCTGAAGGCCCAGCTGCTGAGACTCCCATGCTTGGCAAGAAGAAAAAAAAATCCCTTGAGTATTTTCTAAAAACTGGGCTTGACCTGTCTCTTCAACCTAGTGACCTTTAAGAATGAAGCAACAGGATCAACACATTCACAGTGAAAAATTAAAGGATTTGAAAGTGTCTTGCTCATTCCCTATGCTATTAATTACTGCAGCTTTCATGACTTTAGTTTATGAAATATGCATTTTGGCACAAATATGGAAATAAAAACATTCTTAAAAATAGAACTGAAGCTTAATCATGTGTATATATATTTTTATATACACAGAAAATAATTATCTTTTTGAGGGACAGAACTGATAGGAGAGAGGAAAGATGAAGATTTATTTTATATTCATATATCTGTAACCTGTTTATATAGAAATGCTGTCTTACTGATGGGAAAAAAAAAAAACAACACAGCACCGCTTAATATAAAACAAAAACAAAGCAAAGCTCCAAATCCTTATGTCCTATCTGGAGGAACCACAAATTTTGATTCAAAAGGTCCTTCCAAATTTATCCTTTCCTACAGAAATTTTGTTCACCATTTCCTTACTGCATAAACTATTACTAAAAGTAAATACGAATAGCATATATAGTTATATTTAATGACTGGAAATATATTTTACCAGATTGTATTACCTGTCCCATGCACCAATACAGGCTGGGAGCCAACTGGCTGGAAAGCAACTTGGCAGAGGAAGATGCGGTGGTCCTGATGAATACCAAGTTGACCATGAGCCAGCGGTACGCCCTCATGGCAAAGGCGGCCAACAGCCTTGTGGGCTGCAGGGGGCTGGGTGGTACCAGCATTTGAGGGAAGTGATCCTTCCCCTCTAGATCAGCACTGGTGAGACACACCTGGGAGCTCTGTCCAGGTCTCGGCTCCACGGTACAAGAGAAATATGAGCGTATTGGAGCCAGTCTAGTAAATGCCCATGAAGATCATGAAGGTACTGGGCCATCTGTCATGTGAAGACAGGCTGAGAGACCTGTGACTGTTCAGTCTGGAGAAGAAAAGGCTCAGAGGGATCTTATCAATTTGTATAAATCCCTGAGGGGGGAGCAAAGAAGACTGAGCCTGACTCCACTATGCAGTGTCCAGTGACAGGACAAGAGGCAATGGGCACAAACTGAAATGCAGGGAATTCTGGTTTACCATAGGAAAAAAAATTGCTGCGAGGGTGGTGAAGCACAGAAATAGGTTGCCCAGGTAGGTTGTGGAGATATCCAAAAACTGAGCACAGTCCCAGTCTAGGTCACCCTGGTTTAGGCAAGGGTGTTGGACTTGATTATCTAGATTATCTCTTGAGGTTGACGAATTTTGTCCATTCTGTGAGTCTGTGATCCTTCTCAGCATACATTACTTTGTTCTGTCTTGTATAAATTAATAATCTTACTTCAAAATATTTAAATTCTTCTATTAGAAATTTGGGATGTGTAGAAAAGTAAGATCCACTTTAACATGTTTTCCAGTCAAAACTGTTAAGGTTTCAGAAAGTTCAGTATATTATATGCCTCCCTAGACTGATGTATGGCAACAAGTTGAAGACCAGTTTTGCAATAGAGTCTTCATAATATTCACCATTCTTTGCAATTGTCAAAGACAACCATTAGCTAATAAAAATGCCGCTAAGTCTATAAAAGTTGTCCTAAGTTTACATGGCTAAACCAATGCATTTTCTTTTCCTATTTAATTAGAAATAAGTGGCCATACTTCAATAGCTGCCATAGAAAGAAATAATGTCTGTAAGTTTGGAATTCTTTACTATCTTTCCGTAATGACTTAATATTTCCTTCTTCCAAAACAAGGCAGTATATTACAACAGCCAAATCTGCAAGGAACAGGGTAGTCGGGGGAGCAGGACGTCATCTGTCACAAATAATACTCAAATGACAAAATGCCAAGACTACATGGAAAATAATGCCACAAAAACAAAGGCAGTCCAAAATAATTGCAGAAATCATCTCAAGTTTATAAAATCTTAGTTAAGTCATGCTAAAACTTTGTTTTAACTACTTACTCAGGTGACTCTTCTTTCAGTAGTCTGACATTAAGAGAGAGCTCATGCAGTTATCAATAGTGTATGAAAGACATACATATTCACTGCTGGTGAATATTCCAGCTTGTTTCTTCCAAACTTTTTTTAGCTGGCATTATGATCTATTTTTAGGATCACAATACTGCTCTGCTACACAGAGGAACCTTTTCTTATGTATTTCAGCTATGCTTAGCCTGGTGGGGTACTAGTCTATGAGGGGGATCACAAAATGTCACCCTGACAACATTACCTAATTTTACATAATATTATCCTAAAAATAACAATATTACTCAATATTACATTAACACAAATATTAAGTCACTGCCTTCTCTAGGAGGAGGTGCAATATATTACACATAACAAGTTTAATCACTCACTGCTTTCAAAAGCACATTTCCATTCTGCTTCCTGACAGATCTCATGAGCACAAAGTTGCAGGCAAAATGGGCTAAGTTTGCTGATCCAGTGAAACCCTGGATCCTGAACTTTCATTAGTTAATTCTCCACAAGAGAAATCAATGTGACTCATCTGCATGCTGCACAAGTGCAAAGGGGGCTGAAGCTGCAGGTCCTTGAGGGGTCAGGTGGGGGATTAGACCCTCAATTAATTTTGATTATCTGTAAAAAGAAACCACACCCCAGTGGAGTTGAGAACAACTTCAGCAGGGCACTGGTTGATTATTAAAAGCATGAAAATAAATTGGATGA
This sequence comes from Chloroceryle aenea, assembly GCA_013399075.1. Lineage (NCBI taxonomy): Eukaryota > Metazoa > Chordata > Aves > Coraciiformes > Cerylidae > Chloroceryle > Chloroceryle aenea. The sequence goes on along the minus strand of VWZY01006785.1, from coordinate 182,406 downwards.
TCTTGTACATAAATACTGTCACATAACTGTATTGATTTTTAGTTTATCCTAATAGTCAGACTACTGATGGAACCAGCTAGGCTGTATAGATATTCAGTCCTAGTTTCTGAAACACGACAGTAAGAACCATGTTTAATTGCAAAGCAATGAGCTGACACCCATGAGTCAAAAAGAGCAACTTAGAAAAAAATATGTCACAGGAAAGCATCCTTGATTAAAGTCCTAGCCTTGGATGCAGACTCAATTTCTTGCCATCCCATAAATCTCTCAAAGTAATTTACTGGTACTGAATCTACAGCGCGAATGAGAGTATTCTACCACGAAACATCAGAAGTCCAAAACTTAAAATGTCTGGTCCTGAATCCATGAAAAGACTTAAAAAATAATCCATTGAAGGAATTAACTTTTAAACTAGGCATATCTAAATGACAATGTCTAAATAATGTCTAATGTATTTTTTTGTTAATCTTGGACAAAGAGCAGAATAAAAAATTCAGAGCCAACACAGAACAAGCATACAATGTGCGAGGAGATTCAGAGATAAGGCGAGAGACTTATGCTCTGAGTGGCAAGTCATCAAAAGCCAAGCAGTGGGGAGTACAATTAAAAAGAGATGTGAGCTCAACTTCCTTGTAGTTTTGACTCCTGACCTGCTTGGAACCTGCAGCCCTGATTTTGGTGTGGTAAGCAGTGCCCACAACTCGTCTTTCCAAGAGGCAGAGGAGGACATATTATTTCCCCTACTATAAACAGTGGTAGCAACTGATCCACAGGTGAACTCCAGAATTCATGTACCCTGAAGGGTTGGTGCTGGCCTCTGCACTCCACAGAACAGGGGCCAGAGTCCCAGGCTGGGACGGGGCTGCACTATGTAGCCTGTCTCTCCTGAAGCCTGGCTGCTGTGCAGGCAGTACTGCCAGATCAAGACCTTGGTGCAGCTGCCTAACAGCTGCCCATACCCCAAAGACTGACTTTTGGGTCCTGTTCCCTGAGACTATCTGTTTACAAGAAACAGTCATCATATCAAATGATCAAATTTTATCTTTTATTGGTGCTAATGATAGAGCTACAGTACAAAAAGAGTTAAGTATAATTAGAAAATAATAATTAGCAAGAAAAAATATTTAAGAAAACAAAACATCACAACCTAAAGAATGGCTTTTCTCCTGTTGCCCAGCCCAAAACATGTTCCAGGCCATGAAACAAGGGGGAAAATTTGACACCTTTCCTAGTCCCCTCACAAACAATGCTAGTTAGGGGTTAAGATGTTCAAGCAGAAGCCTGTGGTCACACCCTGTGAGAAACCTCTTTAAGATAGTATTAGCAGTTTCCACAGTTAAAAGGATTTCTGATTTGCCTCTGTTCTCAGTCTTGACTACTGCACGGATCTGGCAGAGGTCTTACAATGTATACTCAGCAGGTTGCTTCCTCACCTCATTTTTTAAGGAAAAACAAACAGAAAAAAAAAACCCCAAACATCTGAGGGGCAGAGGAGAAAATCCCTTGTCTACTTCTAAAGGGGAAAAAAACCCACCCACCCAACCAACCAACCAACCAACCAACCAACCAAAAAAAGCTTAAGAAAGCTGTAACATTTTTATACATGTTGCATCTCACCAGAGAAGAGATTAGCACTGGTTTAAATTACAGTGTCTACAATGAATTAGCATCCGTGGAGGATTTAAGAAAGCCTAAAATCATAAACAATAAAAAGATGATACTACAAAAACTACACCAAAACCCCCACCCTACTTGAAGGAAGGACATCATTTTGGTCTTGATATGTGCAATTAAAACTACAATAAAGGCAAATATGGGGATTTGTGCCATAAGCCAAGGTCACACTGAAGACAGACGTTCGACCTCCAAAGAAGAATAGCTGGGGAAAGCACTTGCTCCTTCTGTCCTCACTTGCGGGAGCAGGGCCGGCTGAGATTTGGACAGCACAGAGTCAAAAATGGCCACAAGGACAAATCAGGAAACAAAACAGGTATTGCTTAGTGATTGACTCTCCTACTTCTGCTATGTTGGCTCTTTCAACTATGCAACGCTAGGGTCTTCCTAAGTACACACTTTAAAAAAACCTCATCACTGATTGATAAACATACGGTTTTGTGAAGGATCTGGGTCAGAACACTGAACTTAGTATAGTAAATAACTGAGGAGGACTTTTGGCTATAAAAACTATTAATGATGAAATTCATATGAAAATATTCTGCCATTATTTGAAGATATGCTGTAGAAACAGACAAAATTGAGTGTAATCTAAAATATTTCCCAAATTTTGAATGAATCACCCGTGCTACAAGAACAATTCTAGAAACACAAGTACTTGAATGTCCTCTGCCTCAATAATCAATGCCAACACACAATTTCATACTACAATTGTCACTTAATTACTATCTCAAAGATCAAAAGATTCCAGAAGTGTCAACTCAGAATACAGATATTTTTCACTTACACTTCCCCAAGCAGGAAAGCTTGCATTTGTAGATTGATTTAAACCTCACTTTAATGCAAGGTGACAGACTCTGAGAAACCCTATGTGCCTGGGTCACTGTAACTGTCAGTGTCAAGCAGTCAGTTCCAGAACAAGGGTAATGAAAGGCACAAACCATATGCTGTTTGTATTGCAACAGTCTTCTTAAAGAAACTTTTATCTGTAACTCACATGTGTGGAGCAGTTACTCATAAATCTCAAATGCTGTTTTGCAGTGCAAAACAATATTTACTTTGGCACTCACTTGGGCATCCATCACAAGTTTAAATAGGTGTCTTCACTAATTCTGTTGAAGGTGCTCCACACTAATTGCAAATACATGCTATATTTGCAAGGGCACTATGTTGTAGGATCCCAAGGCCCAATTTACTTCACATGGGACTCAGACGAATTTCATTTTTCTAACAAAATAATTAGGAAATGAGTCCAAATTCTGGTCTTGTTATTAAGCCTTTATGCAAATTGGACAGTTCTTTTCTCCGAGATAATATAAGATTAGTCAATCTCCTTTCCTACAGGATCTGTGGTTTTTTTGTGTACCCAAGTGAGTGACAGGAACCCAGAGACTGGGGCAGAGGCCAAAACCTACCCACTGAAAAAAAGGAGGGCAGGAAAGCCCAACTGGCCCTGCAAATGCAGACAGAAAAGTCCAGCATCTTCCTTTTCTCTAACTGCAAGATGTAGCTGATTACATGGATGGATTTACAGCTCAGATTTTACTTTTCACACAGAGATTTATTGAGTTGTAACAAATTATGAGTCCCTGGAAACAGGTTTCTGGTGCTAGTCCTGTGAGATTGCTGAACTCCACTGACAGGGTGGCTGAGATGAGAGAGGTGCCTCTGGTCTGAATTTTTACAGTAGCTGCCAGCAGACACACTACATATTTTACATGTCATGTTACTTGAAACTACATACACACACAAAAAAAACTCACGCTGAAAAGTGCAATTCTGGTATAAAGTTGTACGTGTCAACAAATAACAGTTTAAAACCCAAATTCTCACCCTTCCAAAACTCCCCCTGCCAGTTCTGCAAAAGTATTAGGTTATTTTGATAGCAAGTTATCTGTGACAATAACACAAATATGCTCATTTCTCAGAAAGAAATACACGGCTCAATATGTCTGTTAAAAAAGAAAAAAAATGCAGACTAGAGTACAGACAATTAATGAAAGCAGAAATCTTAAACCAATTCTACATCAGCTGTTTTAAGACTTCATGAAGGAGTTATGACCATTCAAAAGGTTTGAATGCTAAAAACCTAACAACCCTCTCTTTCCAGGACCAGTTAGCCTTTGTTCCAAATTAAAACATTGTTCTAACAATTCTCTTAAAATGCTGAATTTCAGACAATATTAATTTAGAATCACCACACACTGGATTAGCAGCAGTAAGCCCTATCAGGAGACCAATTCAAATCAGACCCTGCTTTCCTTCTCTATCCCAGCAATCTCAAAGTCCACAAAACAGAGGCAGGGAAAAAAGTTAAGTATCCAATTGAGTTAAAATTCTGGCAAGAAAAAGAATGGTATTTCGCAAATTTTGCAGTTTCATTAATATTATTTCATTTACTGCTTATATAATTTCATTAGTGTAACGGTAAAAAAAATACAGTTAATCTATAAAGATACACTTTTAAGTACATTTACTGGATTTTTCTTTACCTAAATTACAGGTATTGGTAAACCACATGGCTTGTGGAAGCTATATTTCACCAGCACAACTAACATACTCACTGCAGCCACAGTTGTATCAACTGGTACGTGGTTAAAATCAGCTTTGCTTAATTTAATGTATATCTAATAATACAAGGGGCAGGGGGACTCGATTCTGTCTAAACCCACCCAGTTTCATTCTCAGAGCAAGTAAGTCACTGCTGCAGCAAAAAAAAACTATGATCAAAACACGCTCGCTTCATATGGTGTGTTTTGACAAATTACTGAAGAACTCCAATTCTTCTGTACTGCATCTATTCAGGAATATTTATAGGCTCCCTCTACCTGCTCATCCAGTCCTTTACTCTAAAAAAGACACATTTCCAAGGATGACTAACTGGAAAGGGGAACACAGGAGTCCTTGTTGGTGATTACAGCTGCAGCAGACTGCCAGCCTCATCAGCTTGCATCTTCCTCCAGGGCTCCAGGCATCACAAAAGAGACACTGGAATTGAAGAAAACTACTGAGAGATGTTTACCATTTTCCCTCAAATTCTAATATATTATCCAAGGGATGGATGACTAATTTTACTGTGAAAATAAAAGCTGAAATGAGACACTGGAAGATTGGGAGGTAGTTAGACCTGAGTGTGGGATCTCCTCATTAAAACCTGAGTTCTTGTACTGCATAAAAGGCCATCTAACAAGTTTTAATAGGCCTAGGAGGGAAACACAATTACAACATGTTTACAACTTCTTAGAGCATGCTCCTCCTAGAGGAAAAACAGTTTGTTCCTTGCTTATCTAAGACAACAGCTTATTGACCAATGACAGCCTTTCTAAATTAAACCTCAAGCTAAAAAATGTCGCTGAGTATGCTACCATAAATGCAGTCTTGAGCATGTACTCACCTACCTTTGTGTGTTAGGGTCATGTAAAAACAGACAGATGAGCTTTCAAAGATGTGAGATGCTTGAGTATGTTTCTCTATACCATAAGGGATGCACATCCTATTAAATGTTACTTTATAGTAAGCCTTTCAGTTGGTGTTATAGTGCATTTTCAGAAGTCAAACTGTGGGTCACTCCAAGCACTCTGTATATGGTATGTGGCTGAGCATTTTAACTGCTTTTACAAATAATGCTTTTGACATCCATAGAGCTGGTACTTCTAATGAGCATAAAAGAAAAAAAAAAATCCAAGAAAACCCCAGCAAACTTCTCAATTGTAAATTTAACCTGACATCGATCTTGTAAAAAGGTCAGTCATTTCAGAGTTTCCTACCAAGACACAAACAGAAATAAAATCAAATTGGGAACAGAAGCACTGACAGCATGGCTAAGCAAAGAGTTTTCTCAAGTATTTTAAAAAAAATAAATTGTACACACACAAATGCATTTCATCTGTGTGAGAATTTGAGCAAAGTAACTGAATGTTATAACTTTTTTAAAAGCAGTACTGTACATTCACCTTCTTTTCTTAAAGGCTGAATTACTGGCAGATGGATTTCCTAAAAGAAAGGAGGGAAGAAATCCAAATTATTTGTATTAGTCATATGATGGTTCATTAATTCAAACACATTAAATTCCTTAACGTGAGATCATCAATATATTAGACAGATTTTGCAAATTTAGCATGCTAACTTCTGTCTACTTTTGATTCACTGTAAGCATTTAGTTAATTTTCTCTTGCAACAGCCTCATCCTGCAAAGATTTATAGCTCTTTAATTTTTATGCTGTAATACAATCCCAGATCTCAGTGGAAACATTCATGTCATTAAATGTAGTGAATAGACATACATCTTCTGCAGCAATAGGGCCCAATTCTCAGACCAAGCTCCAAATTCAAGCAATAAGTCAATATTTAAGTCGGGAGAAGAAGTGTTGCCAATTGCCTATATCATTCATTCAGTTTTCAAAATGTATACTGAGGAGGAAAGAGGGAAAACCCCCTTTCCTTCAGCAGAGTATCTAGGCAAACCATTCAAGGGAAGATGTATTCTGGGTAAAGATTGACAAGCTGCGAATCTGTGGAAAAATTTAAAATGAATACATAAAAGAATGCCTGACTATTTTAAGGTAACTCATGTTTTCACCTTAACATCTGAAAATGCAGACCTTGCTCTGTTACTATTTTTTTTCCTTTTGTAGTGACAGGCACATTTTTAATTGAATGGAAGTGCTGAGAAAAATTATATACAAATGTTATAGTAAAAGCAGAGAAATAAGGGGACCTAAATCTTTGAGGAACAACATCCTGGTCTAGGATGAAAGAAAAAGACCAGCTTCTAGTTCTCTTCTAGGACTAAATTCTCTTCTCTTGGCTCCAGTGATTTAGAAGTTAGGCATCTATGCTGGAGTGCAGTTCTTGATTCAGACACCTAAATTTGTGTGTCTGTAGTCCCTTTGTAATCATTTGAATTCTAGTCAGTACATTTAAGGGGCCATAAGGAGTCATCTCACGACAAGCAACCACCAGTGCTAGTCACGTGAACAGCACTTTCTTCTCCACTGGGCATATTGACTGTGTCTCTGTTGACTCCAAGAGGTACTCAGATACTTGTTCCAGACGTGTTGGCAATCTTCTTGGAAGTCTCAGTTTGGACCTGAATCCTATTCTCCATCAATGTCAGTATTTCAGACTTCTTTTATAAACCCAATGAGAAAAATAACCTCTCAAGGAAAGTTCAAGCCTTCCAAAGATGGTATAGAATAAATAGGACAAACTGTCTTCCAGGAGTGCCTGTCCCTGCCAGCACCACAAGGCAAGGTTCACTGGCTGACTTTGGAACAGACATACCGAAGGAGACTCATCACACTATAGAAATCTACAGTGCTATTGTTTAAGCTTCAGACCACTGAAATAAATCCCACTACTGGGACTATCTGGAATGGATGGTCATCAGTAGGGGTTTGCTCTTTTGAGATGGTATTTCACGGAAACTGGGATTCAGTCAGGCCCACTGGAGCATGACTGAAAAGCAAGATGAGCAATGAACATGTAAGCTCGGCTCATGTTTTTCATGCAGAGGAAACATTAAGTCCAGCTGGAGCTCAATCCAGCCACTGTCATAAAGGACAACAAAAAAAGTTTTTACAATCACATCAACAATAAAAAGAGAGCTAGGGAGGATCTCCATCCTTTATTGGATGCAGGGGGGGAACATTACAACCAAGGATGAGGAAGAGGCTGAGATACTCCTTTATAACTATACAACAGAAAAATCCATTTGGAGGTGCTAAGGCTGTGCCCGTTGCATATTCAAATGATCAGGAAATCAGATCTCATCCAACACAACCCATCAGGCTAAGCATGCTGCTTTTCAAATGTCGTGTCACTCTCTGTTACATTTTTAGTCCCCCGCGTCTTTCCCACACCTGCTGTTTCTCTCCCAGTGGCATGGATGTGTGTGGTCTGTCCCCTGGGGACACACAGGCAACCTCTTGGCGACCCCATAAAAGCGCTTTTGCAAATTTTCATTTGCATGTATTTATCTACTGAGGAAATGCTGCCACCTCCAAAAAAGAGCAGTGAAGGTACAGCAGCTCAGAGCTGGATTCTTAGCAACTTAGGCAAAACGGACACTGTCACAGGTATTTCAGCAGTGGATGAAAGGCGGTATGCAGTATACTGTTAGTCAAACTAAAGAACTTCACCAGAACTTGACCAAAACCGTCAAAGTTAAAGCTCCTATGGTCATGAGGAGTCCTATAGCACTACTACAGCATCACTGGAGAAGTTTGATGGCCCTGGGCTGGGTGACAGGCAGGGTGAGGGTAAGGCCCCAGGGGAGGATGGGCAAGGCCAGGAAGGTCCTTTCATGCCCTGACAGTAGACTTTCATGGAGAAAGTTTGTCACATTTTGGAATGACAAAGCCCTGTTTCCAACTACTGAAATCTGAACAGATTGCAGTTCAAGGAGACCCTGCTGCACTGTGAATTAAGCTGTGCTGAACATCACATGTCATCATAGAGTCTCATCTCCACATCTGTGCTAGAAAAGAGTGACTTTGTAATGAACTACATACTGAAAAAGAGCACACATCATCAAATTGAATGGGTGTGGACAGATCCTGCAGCTAAGCAAGCTCAGACCTTAAGCACTTAAACCATGGCGAGCCCCCTTCTAAAAGAGAAATAGTTCAAAGCAAGTAGCATCTGCAGATCTTCTGCAGCCACCAGTACCAGAGGCATATTTCACCAGACTGAAACCCTACGCTACTGGCAAAGCTATGGACTGGTGGTGTGGTACTGTAAGGAAGAGCTGAAACAAAGGAAATGGTTTCGATGCTCCAAAGTAAAAAAAGTTCTCAAGTCTGTCAAAGCCTTCACAGTTTATTACCACTCACTGATTAATAAACCAACAGTTCCATAAATAATAAGCAGTGAAGCAAATAACCAGGAATATATTTAGTAAAGAGGTTACATCTATCCTCTGTATATCATTTCTGAAGTTTAAGTTAGAGGTAAAGTCCTGGCTTCACTGAACTCAAGAATTTTATATCTGATCCCTTCAGTGCAAGATTTCACAAGCTATTCCTTCTCTTCATTCCTGAGTTTGAATTTATGTTTCTCTACACTAACTCAAGTATGTTTCAAATGCATGGAAAAAATAAAATTAAAAAAAAAAAAAGAGCAAGAATATGCACAATATACATTGTGTCTGCCACTGCAGTCATCCACAACAATGTGAAATATAGCAGTGCATGTCCATAATTTCTAGCAATATTGGTAGTTATTGCCCATTTCAAACTTGAACAAACAAATAATAAAATGCATACTTCTGGTACAGTCAGAGCACATCCCTGTGTCCTGCTATCTATTTCCAAGCACAGAAGTGTTGGGTTTTCTGTTCTTCTCAGTCTTATGATATTTGTCAAATGCAATATCCCTACAACTGCCACAGTCAAAAGATAGAAAATTCATATTACAATAACAGAAACAGCAAACTATGCCAGTAGGAAATCTCACACACAATAAGAATTTATTTAAAGAAAAAGGACAAACTGATAAAAATGCATATAAATGTAGTTATTTTACTGAATGTCACATGAATAATTTTAACAAAATTCATACTAACTGTAATAAAAATAATCTTTGTAACTTTTACATGCTAAATTAGCACTGCTTAGCTGGCAGGCAGTAATTTGTTAATCCAAACTGGTCAAACTATTATGATTTATGTAACTGTACTCTTTTCACTTAACCACTGTTGAATACCATTTACTTCATGCATGATACTTAAGTCTTGGGAGAATCACCTTCTCCCACATGGAACAATTGTGGTTCTAAATGCCTGGATCACTTAATTGTTTTTCTGATTCTTCATCTCTTAACTGGGGGCAATCACCATTTCATACAATTTTTATTAAGCAGTGTTTGCAAATGTAAGGTGCTTTGAACCAGACAGTGCTAAGTGCTACTAGCACACTGGCATTATAGGTAAGACAAAGATCATTCATAAATCTTCACAAATGCACTCCTCCCAATCTCGGTTTAGATAAAAGTGGCAACTACTTCGATGCATGAAATGTGCCATTGACAATTGCTATATAAAAAAATAGACAAACATTTGTTGGATGCTTTTTACTATATCCTTGAAAAATCAGTGTTGATGCAAAAGGTTTGCCTGCTCTACATACATGAAGACCACAACTTGTCATTTTTACTATTTGAAATAGTAAAAGCAGAGCTGAATTCAGGACTCCAAGCTTTACAGACTTTTGACAGGTTAGTATGGATTAATCATATCAATATCCAAAATATATAATGTAGACTACCAATAGTTCTATTTAATAACAATATTTCCTCTCTGTACATATGCAGCAAAGTAGCAGTTCTGATTTTTAGCCTACATTTCCAGTGCTGGAAGCCATGCAAACACAGTGGGAAAAGACAGTTAGACACTAACTGCAGTACTGGCTTAGGGAGCACCCAGTGCTCTCCACACTCCCATCTCCCCTTGGCCAAACACCCGGCCTGCTTCCCAGAGGGAGAAAGAGAGGGTTGGCTGGAGAAGAGAAGAGGAAAGAAGAGGGTAGGCCATCCTCCATGCACAACAGGGTGCTACTGGGTTGCAGCTAGGAGGCATCCCTAAGAAGTCAGAGCTCCCACAGCTCTCATGTATACCACAGCCCAAACATCAGATACCCCATGACTCGTGATAAATGCATCCATTTAAACATGTAGTCTCTGTAAAACTCCACATACTGATGAAGGCATTGCATTCAGATGCAAGAAGGTTAGAGAACCGAGCCCTACAGGCAACTCAGTGCTATTCTCATTATTGCTATCTGTGCTGCGGCAGTGACACTGACAGTGATCACAGCCCTTTGCGCTGCTCTGCGTGCAGATACACGAGATGGCAGTTTTCCACCCAGGAAGGTTTAGTGTTCTAAATTTAAACAAGATCCCATTTATAAATAGCAACAGAACAATGTGGTTAAATAGCCTCCTTTGCCAGCATCATAATGATTCCAACTTGTATAGATAGAAGCAGTGAAAATTAACAGCTTTGCCTTCATCCTTTGCATGTTATGTAGGGGAACCTGTCAACATGACTCCATTCACAGCACTTCTATCCCTGTAACTTGCTGTAAAGAAAACAAAAAATATTGTTCCTAAAGACAAATTATTTAAACCAGAAAGGCTGCAAGGATTAAGGTAAAAAGTCCACAGTTGAAGATACTGCTTATGGCAACTGCTGAGATTCACTGTGCTTCTTAAAATATAAATAACCAAACCAAACCAAGAATCACACAAATCAGAAGTAAAACTAACTTTCCTATTTTCTAGTGGAATTCACCTACAGTTTGATATAGGTTCCTTTTCTTTAATGGTTGGATACAGCATGCTATGCAGCTTGGTTTCAGTGTGTTGCTTGGTGGACAGTGGTCTCCACTACATTACTGAAGCTTGGGAAGGCATGGTTAAATGCCATGTACGTAACAAGCCATAGCACATTTTACCAGATGGCTGTTCAAAGTCTTGTGCAGGCATCCAGAAAACCTCCACAGATAGCATTCACAATGGGAGTGGTTACTAAGCACACCTCTAGAAGCAGTATAAATATGAATAGTGATGCAGGAAAACAGATAAAAAGGGAATAGGTCTGATGTATTACTGCACTACCCTAGTTTTACATTACTCTAATTCCAGAAATTTTCCCAGAAATAGGTCCAATCCAGTTTTGGTGGACATAGTTAGACTGGCTTTAGGCAGAGTAACACAGCAATGAATCAGATTTTCTGCCAGCTCTTACAGATTTCTCCCTGTCTAAAACCAGGAGGAAATATGTGATACCTTTGAAAATAACTGCAAAATGATATCGTCATAGTGGTTGCCACACAGTAAGAAAGGAGTAAAAAGTTTCCCAAGGCCTAAAGAAAGTGGAAAAATGTTACTTTCATTAACAAAATAGTGACATGTAGTAGAATTCTGGGGAGATAAACCATTGCCTTACAAAGCAACTATGTGCAGATAATCCGAGAACCTGACTGCTCAGATGCAGAGGTGGACACTGCTGCAGCCCCCTGGGGGAGACTTGCATTCTATGAAAAGAAAAACCAAACAGGAAACCCAACCCAATCCAATATGCCAGGCAGGTTTGCTGTAAGCTGCTACAAGCTCAGGCTTGCTGTGAAGGCCAAAGTGCAGAGACAGGTTCAGTCTCTTGTCCAGCCTGGAGGTTGCCGGTCTCATTGCCAACAGCAATTCAGAAGACCTTGAAAAGACAAAGATTTCATCTTCTTATATTTCTATACTTACTATGAAAAATATATGTCTAGATATGAATGAAGAATATAGAATAGTTTACTTCATCTCCACTAAAATGAAAAATTCTCATTTCTAAAGCATTGTGATGAAAACAAGTTTTAACTCAAATGTAGTAAAGGCAAACATCAGAGTTTAAACAGAGAAATATTCATACCAATATCTTTGCAGGGAAATTTCTGACTTGAGATCAAAGGAAAAATTGTGTTGAGAGATGAAGGACTATGATAAGCTCACATTCAAAAGGAGCAGAATTCTGGCCCCTCAAAAAATGAGGGGTTTAATATAACCAGTCATACAGATAAGTTTATTAGGGTTAACAGTATGGTAAGAGTGTGGAAGGAGGATGGTAGAAGACAGGTAAATTAAATATGGTAAACCTTAAAAAAAGAGAAATACCATGGATAGGAGTTCAGAGGAATTAATTCTGGAGTCCAGGTGAATAAGTGGGCTGCTTGAAGAAGATGGCCTTCAAGGGGCTGCTTGTGCTGCCATCCACCTGCCCAATCTAAAAAAATTCTCATCTAAAGGCTCAGTTACAGCCATACACATTCTGAACTTGCTTTTGGTGCTTGGGGGCTTTTTTTGATGTTAAGCCTTAACCAGTGGGAAGTCAAGGATTCCTGCCTCTGCTGCCCTTTCTTTTTTTCAGTTTCTTGTTTTGGGCTTTCATTTGCCCATATGATACGTTACCTATCATTATCTAGATAACATATAGGAGATATGTGTAGAATGGAGATAATAGATACCTTTAAATAAAACAAAATAATTATTGAAGTAGGGGAGGAGTGTGCATGGTATCAGATAATATCGAGGGCTCAGATGGAGCAGAAACACACTGGCAGAGTTTGATTCTATAATCGGAATTTATTCTTACATGCCAAACAAAGCAGATTTGAGCAGTTTCATGAAGGTCTCTTTGGTGCTTGCTCTCTTTCCTGGTAGTTTTGCAATAGTAAACTTCCTGCATGTTAAATGTCTTGGCATTTTGTTTAATTTTTTTTTTTTAAGAGCAAAAAATTAGCGCTACTACATTTTAATTTGATGTTATTTAAAGCAGTAAGAATAATTTTTGACAAATTTTAGTTCAAGTTTTCATCATTTACTTAAGGCTTTCCTTCACCATTCTATACCTTCTTTTCTCTACTCTTAGGGATGCCTCATTGTTCTAAGGTCAGCCACTGGGAGATTGGGTGTGCCATGTAAAAGCCCTAGTTGAGTGATAACAAAATTTCACAGTCACAGCTAGGAAACATTGAGATGCTTTGCCAATGCAAAAGAAGCAGCAAACTAATGGAAAAAAGAAGAAAAAACACACACACCCCCAACCAACCAACCAACCAAACATCACACAAATCAAAGCAAAAAAACAAAATTGAGGGTTGATGAATTGAGGGTTTTAAAACCCACAAATAATCCTTACTTAAAAAGTGGTACCCGTCAGAGTTAGGGTGTTTTATGGTTTTTTTCTTGGTAGAGTACTTTTTCTCTACAAATCTTTGTGAAGAGATGGTTGTTAAAGAAATTTAGTACAAGAATAAACAAGTGATATCGTAACTGAATAGGCATTTCCCAATCCTTCAAAATTACACATTCTAATACAGCAAAATAGAATATACTAAAACTATTCTGTGCTTGAAATAAGAAAATCAAGGAGTCATTGGATATGAAAACCATGAAACACATACTCCTCATTTTCTATTAGGATTAGATGGTGGTGGGTTTTTATGGTTCTGTGATCTAAATTCTATCTTCAATTCATGCATTTCAGATCATGACTGTAAGACCATTTTTTATATGTGAAGAGAGGGTTTTTACATGTTTTAAAGAAAGTAATCATTTCACCAGTTTTAATAGAAAGTTTCAGTTTTCAGGACAAAGTCTCTGTTAGCACCCTTTTGATTTATATGAGTTTGAGAAAAATGCATAATTATAGGATACCTTTTGTCCTCAGAATGTTACACAAAATCAAACAGGAATACAAGGTGCAAACTAATCCAGGCTTGACTTCTTAGTGTAAGTACTCATTTTTCTATCACGTTTAAAATGTATAGGTTGGAGAAAAATGAAACAGATGTTAGTCATGTGGCTAGATACATGAATAATTATGCATACAATTAAACCCTAAAAATTTTCACAGCCATCTTCAAAAAGAATCCACGAATGCAAACCATGAAACCCTACACACACAAAAAAAAACAAAAACCAAAAAACAACCAACCAACAAACAAAACACATTGGAGGAGAAATTAATACAATAATATAATTTTTCATATTTCTTGTGATATCTCTGTGTCCAGGCACAAAGCTCCTGATAAGGAAGGCTCAGTAGAAAGAAGCATTCTGTCTTGACCAGGGACAGAAAAGAGCACGGGGAATTCAGAAGGAATTAGCTGTTTTAGTCTTTTCTCCCTCTAGTCTTTCTCTTTTCTCTCTCAAAAAAAGAAGGAGATTCCAAAAGACACGGCAAATCCATCATGTATTCCTTGTCAAAACTGGTAATTCTGACAAGAGAAGAGAAAACGCTGCCTTAACAATATTAGGTCTGTTAGGAATATCTGAAAGCTAGCACTTGCAGAGGATACTTGCTAAGATTAAGCCAAAAACACTTGTGATGGCAAGTAATAAAAAACTGACACTGCTTCCATGCACGGGAAGTACTGTACAATTCACTAATTCCATAGGTTTGGTCAACTGAAATGAAACTGAATGGGAAACTGGATAAAGAAGATAAAAAACACAATGAAATTTCATTTTTTGTTGCCAACAGTCACAACCAGGCCCCCTGTAGGACTGGTTATAGAAGCAATAATTAGTAGAAAACACCCTTCCAGAATCGCTAAAGAAAACCTCACTGTAATACATGAAGTAAACTCAACTTTTTTCTTCTTACTTTGAAGCCTTTTTACTTGTAGTTTCCTTGCTAAAGAAAGGATCGGTGTGACTCCCTGATAATTTTAGTGACTTCGCAGACTTGCTCATCTCTGGAAAAGCTGAAAAAGCCCAGAAACCACTCAGTTCCACTTCATTCTTGCTTTAAGTGGACAGTATCCAGTGCAGAAAATCCCGATCACTGCTGCTGATCATGACTATTTCTGTTGCAGAACACACCTACCATGGACTTTCAGGATCTTTACACATTAGTAGAAGTAAATGTTTTGCAATATGAGTGGTTGCAAAGCTACTGCAAAAATAAAACCACCACATAAAACAAAATTTCACTGATACATAATGTAGTTACGTACGCACAACAATCTGAGAAGTGAATTGTGCAAAAATCCAAACTCGTTCAGACTATAGAAGGTGTTTTTCTGTGAAACTGCACTATATAAAGAACTAGAGGGTAAAATAGCATGCGGACACCACAGTGAGCACCAGACAGAAGAGTCCACCTACCATGTAACATTCCAGGTGAGGATTGTTTCATCTTTAAATGTGTCCTTCCTGAGATTTTGTGCATATTCATACACAGGTAAGTGATCCAAAAAAAAAAGCCTAGCAAAACAGAAATACTAGCAATGATCTGTCTTTTCCAATTTTGTTCAGTAAAAGAAGTAAAAAAATCAGTCCTGTTTTGCCCACTCTTCACCATATGGGTCCTGCAAACAACAAAAGGTGTCGTTTCTTCCTGTAACAGGTTGGTGGAGAATGCAGGGAACTCAATAACCAAGGCTATAAAAGCAAGAATGCAAGAGCCTGAGTGGAGCAGAAATAGAAATTGTATCATTGTCACATACAGCGAACAAGAACATTCGAATTCCAGGTTGGTAAAAAGGTCATAACCCATGTCTGCCAAAGAAGGATGGCAAAGGAGTTTTCAAATCCACCAGCAAATGCAATTCTGGTCTTTGAAGGAGAGAGATTACTATGGCTTCTATGGTAGAAGAATGATCAGGAGAATGGGATCTTGATCCCTGGGCATCTGAGGCTTTTAAAAGTGTTTTAAGTAAAGTTGTCAGAGTTATTGAGTGCCTTAGGGAGAGTAGATTGTTTATGGGAAAGGAGGAGTTAACAGGGAGGGTGGCATGGGATGGAGGAATGTTGGGCAGCTCGTGAGAGCACGTGAAGATAAGAGCAGGGCATAAGGGAAGGAAAACAAATTCTGTGGGGATCACACTGGGGAGTACAAGGCCAGGGAATGTACCTTTGCTGCAGAAGGGCTAAAAACAGCTGCTGCCAAGACAGGATGGTGAGGGTGGGAGGAGAGATCAAAGAAAGATATTTCAGATATGAAACAATGGGAGGGGGGGAAAAGTAAAATTGTGAGTTAGCTCTGGCTAAGGCAGTTGTTATAGTGGTATTGGAGTAAACATGGGAGAGTAGATGGGAAAGTGGGGAGCACAGCTCTTACAAGAAGATAACTGAGAAGCTTAAATAAAACTGATCAGGTAAAACAGATAGAGCAGCTGCAGTACAAACAAAAATGACAGCTAGCAAACTGGGGTCCTGAGGACCCACAAAGAGGCATTTGGGATGATCCCAGTCCACCTGGGACCACTCCTTGTGAAAGTAAATCACCCTGTTTAAGCAGTCTGTAAAGCCATGTGTTGAGATGGGTTAAGTAGCCAGAACTGGTGTCTATAAGAGCTTAATTTAGAAAAACAAAATCCAAATGGGTCCAGAATCATATGCTATTAAAAGCAGTCACATAATATTAAAAGACCAGTTGTTAAACTGGTCTGGAGGGAGGTAGAGTCTAATTATATAATATATAATACTCAAAACTATAGTGCTGAATGATTCACTCATTCATTGCACATAATTGTGGGTCAACTGAACCCTGCTAATATAAAGCAGCTGGATTTGAAAGGGCAGGTTGGCAGGGTGGGGAAGACTCTCCAGGAAGGAAAAGAGCCTATGGAACCTAATAAAAAAGAAGGCAATTAAATACAACAGTAAAGGAAATACAAGCAGTTATAATGTTTGTGATACAGTCCTTGAGACCAAACAAACCCCTGGAAGGAAGAACGAGATGAACCCCCATGGTTCTGGGTATGGGGCTTGCCCACAGGATGGCACAGAGGGTATTTTATTTTATTTTTATAGGAATGCTGGGTGAGTCATAAGGATGACATTTGAAATGGAATAATAATAGGGTTTAGAAGAAAAAAAAGTAGTGCCTGGGAGAGGATACAGCCAAACAGAAACAGCTTACCACCTTCATGCTTACATTTGCAGAACTGTTTGTATATTAGACATAAAAGACAAGATTCCAAGAGCCAAATGACCACCAGTTCAGGTCGTCTCTAGCAACTCATTCAGCTCCACTAGTAGAGGAGCAGTCAGACTTTTAAGTTTGGGCAAGTCCACTTGCTCAACCCTTTGGGACACATTAGATTAAGATATGATCAGCCAGGGGATGCTTACAGACTTCAGTGCCAATCCTACTGGGGTAGGTGTAGATGCAGAGAATGGACCTGGCTTGTTAACAGAGTTTGATGCTGCCACTGATGTGCTGAAACACAGCGTGCCTGGGGTACACATCATACTGGCAAGTCCGCAGGGAGCGGGCGTGCTATTGTAGTCAGCAAGATAGGAGAAAAATGGCATTTTAGGCAATGATCTCTGATTAGGAAATAGTCTCATTCTAGATCTAGCTAACAATTGTTCATGTGTGGGTAACACAGAAACAAAAAGCCCCATAGTAATCTTGATTACACAGTAGCAAACACCAGTGAAGCCCCAGAAACTCTTGAAAAGAATGAGTGGCACAAGAAGTTTGTATGCATGTGCTCAAGATAAGTTAGAGTGGATGGATTGATACACTACTTATACTAAGATCTGAAATGACAGAAACCACATGAATATCCAAGTGAGTCTGACTAAGGATCATGACCCACTGTTACTAGCCCAGTGGATTATAGAGTACGAGTTCAATGACCTGGTTTATGTATTTTACCAGTGTATCAAAGAATGAGGGAAGGAGGTGGTTTCTGAATTCCAGGGCAGCAAGTACTGTCACTCCACAAACAGCACCTAGTGCTGTTAAATTACCAAAACATATGGCCAGAGAAGTACAGGGACAAAAACATTTTAGTCACAGACCTAGAAATGTTTTCCTTTTTTTTTTTTTAGTTTGTTATTGGTTCTTTTTTTTCCCCTTTCCCTAGAAAAGAGTGCTGGTATAAGTTTGTTTCTATATATCAAGGTAAACAAAACTACTTCACATGAATTCCTCAAGAGTTTCAGAATGGTCCTGCAGCCTGCCAAGCACACATCACCTGAATGTGCAGTAAATTAATCCATGAGTGAAGGAAAAATAAAATATTATGGATGCAGTAAGGAAATGTTTGTTTTGTTCAAAAACTTTACATTTTTTATAACTAAGGAAGATCATATACATTCATACACAAAAATTATGTGTTAGGCTAGTAAGGATCAAGAGATACAGCATTCAGCACTGCACATAACTCCCGTGACTGCTAAAGGAGTTTACAGTATGATTTAAACAAGGAACAAAAACATTAACAACATTTGAAATCTACTGACAGCTGAAATAGCACTCAAACTGCTTCTCTGTGTTAAAGAGCAGGAACAGGCTAAGCTTTTATATAGTGAATTGTTTAAAACTCCTTTTTCCGAAGTACATACGTCGTGAAAAAATCCATTTTCTGGATCTTTTTTCATTATAACTGACATCAGATTTGGAGCACTTTTTATCACTAGACGTTGATACCACCAGATGTATTATGCAGCAGTCAGTTATTGAAAATAACAATCTGGCTTTTTGTAAAGCAATTGGTGGTGCAGTTATCTGAAGGGCTGTTTGACAGGAACCACTTGCAACCTATCCTGGTTCCTCCTTCCTCAGAGTTGATTCCTGTGGAGTTACAATCCAAACTTCATCTCAGTGGTAAAATTAGACAGGAATATTTTAAGAATTATAATGTTACTGTAACTGTTCAGCTTAAAAAATCAATAGCAGCACCTGTATTTTGGCATTTGATGTTAATAAGCATTTTAAAAATTGCACAGGAGAAAGGCCTGCTGAAATGAAACAGGCTAGGAGTCATACGAGAATGAAGGTTGAACTTAAATTGCTGGTATACTTTTGTATTTTCCTTAAAGTTGACAATATTTCTCAAAGTCTCTATAAATAGCTGGGTCACAGAAGGGGCAAGGACAGCAGTAAAAAGCTGAGCCTGCCTGTGTAAAGATGAGCCTGCATTGAACAAACTGTAACCAATAAGCTGCAAACTGCAGTTTCTCTTTCAGGTTGATCCCAGCCCAGCAGTTACGGTTTCTCTTCTGATGCCTTTGACCCTTGCTTCTGTAAGGGAGTGATAATAGTGCCAGGAACACATTACTGCATTGAGATGGCTTTATGGCATCCCTCTGGCTGCACCAACTTTTGCCACATGTGGGTTGGGGGAGGGTGAAGAAGTAATGGGGCTGTTCATGCTGCGAGTCAGAGCATTTGCTGGCAGCCTGATGTGTTTGTGCTGGCAGCAGTGTTTGCCTCAACACAGTACATCCTCATGGGCTATGGGCTGCTTTCTGAAGCCACCCATAGACAGTTCACTGGACATCCTCATACACAGGACACTGGACAGCCTCATTGTCTCCTGTGGGGGGTGCCAGTGAAACAGGACACTAACAGATGACTGGCTAAAAAGCTGCTACTTCACTTATTTAAAATTCCACATACCTATTTAGGTTAAGCTTTAATGAGCATTGTTTCCCTTTCTGCCCCTTTTTCTCTGCTAAGCTGACGGACAAAGGGTTCTCTGCTAAGAAGTGAAGGAAACTAGGTATGGCTGAAGGATAGGGAACCCAGTAGCAGCAGGTAAGAGGCTTTCAAATGTCAGCATTCTCATCCTTAATGACAAGCGCTTTGAAAGGCTGTAAGAGCCTCAACAGTTTACAGTCATAAATCAAAACAACAGCTCGATGCAAAGCTAAGGTTCTTTCCTATTCATCCAGCACCTTAGTGTCCCATACTTTGTTAAAGCAGAAAATAGTTTTTATAATTTTCCTTCTGTAGTTTTCCACAACAGGGACAAAGGAAGAATCATACACTGCATCCCCCGTTCTCCACATTATATAAAAACTTACACAAAATATTGACATGGAAAGACCACTGTTGATTTCAACAGTTGATATGGGATCAGATACAGAATGTTTGGTTTGTGTTTTGTCTTTCCTTAGTGGAAGTCCTAATGTAATTTTATTAGCAGTGGCATAGTCACTACAGTTTAACACTGTCTTGGTAATGAATAAAAAGAGATGACAGCACAATCTGTATCATCATTTCTAGGGACACCTTACTTCTTCAGTGGTTTTAAGATTCAAAAACTACATACATTAAGCTCATTCTAATCTGTAAAGCAGCACTTCCAAGAGAGGAGTTTCTACTAGAAAAGAAAGTGGTGGTTTTTTTTTCCAAAGACATTAAGCTCAAATTATTCTGGAAGATTATAGCAACCAATAGCCTAAATGATCTTCCTGCTCAATATATTTTCTGAGAGACTACCATACAGAAATTTTCAGGTTGTCCCATCCCAAACAAAATATCACTTTAACATACTGAAGAAGAAAGAGTGGTTTAAGTGCACTGGATGTATGTTAAGACATATGTTATGAACACCTCCATTAAAATCTTAATTATTTTAAATATACTTTATGTTCATTAATTTTCTGTGTTAACTGTTGTGATATTTATTATATAATTATATTTCCTTATATAGTGCTCTGTATGTGTTCCTGATTAATTTGTACAATTTTTCTTGTGGTGGTCATAGGCTTAAGTGTGTGCAGGCTCCAGTGCAGGACCAGTATCATACCTGATTCCTGCTCTGATACTGACAAAAGGCACCATTTGAACTATTGGGGATCCCATTCTCGCATGCACTGCAAACCAGCAATGTAATGGCAGCTTAGCTCCAAATATCTTCATTCACAAAGCAGAAAGCATTTGAGGAACTCAAGATACTTCCACCTCCTCTGTCAACTTGAGCCATCACACTATGTGTGCACACAGTGCAGGCTTTAATGCTGAACAATGATAAAGATTTTCAGTAGGCTCCTGTTTTAATAGAACTGCAAGTCCTACTTCAGCAGCAGACGTATAAAGTCCAGTGCAACATGATGGCAAAATCCATTATTTAACCTTATGATTTCATATACTGCACCACTTGAGCTTTACCCTTGCAGTCTACAAGGTAATAATAGTAATTTCAATGAACCTGCAGCCTTGCAAAGCTCTGCTACATACATAGCCCTCTTCACTGTAAAGCAAGATTTACAAGGCAATATGTAGGACCTGGAACACTTTAAAACCTGGTGCGGATATTTGAAGTAACAAAGCACTTTACAATAGTTATTGGTAGCAGATGGATGATGAATATGAGTCATGATAATTCCATTTTTCTGTAAAGGTGTGAGCAAAACAGATGTTAAGCTTCCTTTTCTTGATGTTCAGACACACACTCCCCACCCCCCTTCTTTAACCTACATCAGATATTTTTCCATTACAAATTCCATTTGCTCCTGTAGCTCTCTGCACAGGAGGGTATGCACTTCTCCCTCACTTTCAACCTGCTTGCCACTAAGTAGGTTGGGTTTCCTATGGGCTTGCATGTCCCCACATATACACAGGCTGCCCAGCACAGGAACAACAGTCCACAATGGTGGCCCAAACCATGTGGCACTCTTTTGTGTCCTTTCCTGTTCTTGCAGACTGAGTATTTAATAGCGAAAGCAAAAGAACTGTCCTGGTCTGCCCAGGAGCCAAGGCCTAGTATTGTCACAAAACAACTCACTAGCATGTCTCTCACCTTCTCTTGCAGATGCTTTATCTCATCAAAGGTGGTCAGCTTGCTTTATTTTGTAATATACTTTGCATATTAATACCCACAAGCCACATTTAGATCAGCAATGAAAGCAAATATTTTAAGAGTAAAGAAATGGCTGGCCCAAATTGTCATACTGTCCTCAAGGACAGTAGTTTTTGTTCCCTTAAAGATCATTGTTTTGCCTTGGGAAGCAAGGCCCCTGAAATCCGTATTTTGTATTCTGCATGTCTGATGTGAAGTAACAGTAACTTGATATGAAGGACATCTTGAAATATTATGCCTTTGTGAATATGAATGCAGGAATCTGCAGAAACTGTGAATGAACATTTACAACAAACTGTGAGCCTCCTACTGATGCACTCAAATACAAAACAGGAGGCGAGAGAGAGAAGGAGAAGAGATGAATTTGTTTTCCTATCAAACAGCTGTCTTCTTTAACAGAAGAAACTAAAAAGAAAACATTGTGTGAAGAGGCCAAAAGCTGCATTAATGACAGTATTTTTAGATGCTACAAGCACAATTTTGATAAACACTCTAAACTGTGAAAAAAATGCACTGTCGATGCAATTAAGTCTTTTTTCTTGGTGCAGCATCATCAATGCATGTGCCTGCTGAGAATATATTGTGGGCTGTGCTGTGCAGTTACCCTTTGATTAATGATTCAAGGCAATCAGTAGGGACCACACAAACTCCTAGGGGATGCCACAGTAAGCAGCACAATGTCATCATTTAATTTCTTCTCTTGACCTACATTACAAAGAGTGAAGACACAGTCTCTATTAAGGGCCAAAATTGCAGCCACAGTTACAGAAAACCAACTCGCACAGAGTTAAAAATAATAGGTACACAGGTCTGGAGCAAAATTTGGCATGGAGAAATCTTGGATATTTATGTTATTTATTTAGATCGACAAAATGATTTGAAAGGTATTAGACTAATCCTTATGATAGCTTGAATGGCTGGGCTCCTGTGAGATGTCTATACCAGAATCAACAATCCCTCTAGCTGGAAAAAGTTAGATCTTGTTTCTTAGCTGGTTAATATTTCTATTTAGCCAGAGTATGGCATTAGAGATAGTATTTTATCAGGACAGACCTAAAAGCCAGCCTGAAATAATCTCTTTTGCTAGAGGCACCCACAACTAGTGACATCAGCCTGTCAGTCGGATTGCTTCTCTTCAGTGACACCAAGTCCTCCATTTCATGCCGATGGGCAGTGATCATATTATCTCATGAAGTGTTCAGAGCTGAGCAAGGTAACAGAGCATATTTGGGTTTGTAGCCTTCAGCACTTAGAAAACACTAGGAGAAAACATTAGGAAATTCAAAGTGCTGTAGCACCTCCTTCAAACAATGTTGTCTACTGTTAGGGTAGCAAATCTGTCCTCTGCTTCCTGATCTGCCTCTCTGTACAGTATTTACTCTTGCCCAAGGTCTCAGCTATTATCTTTAAGTACGTCATTGTTTCAGCTAAGGTTAACTGAAAGGCCAACGTTAGCAACGTTGCCAACAGGACTGTTTCTCTGACATGCTCAAGTTTTCTACAGTGAGGGTGAAGCTCATCTGCACTAGAGACATCATTTTCTCTGGGGCTAAGCGTTTGGAATGTATTTCCTGAATAACCAAAGGCCATCTACACGTAGAAGTTATTTTCAGCCTTGACTTCATTTATATACTCAGAGCGTCTCCACTATTCTCCTTTTTTCTATAGGGAACAGATGCAAGAATAGATATGATGGATGTTAGTCACATTACTTTCTGTGCTTCAGAAAGCTGCTCAGACATTACAGTATGAAAATCTACATGATATGAAATGGAACAAAAGAATATAAATGCTCAGATATATGAGACTTCAGATAAGGAATAATTCTGGATGTAGAAGGAGTTCTCAGTTTAGGCAGCTTCACTGAGTTATTAAACAGGAACCACATATCAGTGGAAGGTAAATATGTTTGCTAAGATGAAGTACTATAAAAGTTTTAACTTTTTTATTAAAAAAGAGGTAATCATTAAAATCACTATGATGTTGCTTATGAAATGTAATCTCCAGAGCCATACACACTGAAAACTGACTTCTAATCTGCAAATTGTCACCCATTAAATACTTCCTCTGAGTATGATCATAAAAACTATCCAGAACAAAACAGCACACTCTGTACTTAGAAAGCCCACAAGGAATGGCCTAGCTTAGCATAAAAGAATTCAGGCAGTAATACTGCAACTCTATCAAATGTCTACTAAACTTGAAATTGACCAAAACTTGTAAAGACATTCATTATTTGGGGCATTCACCAGTAATTTGTATTTTTATCTTTTTCTATCAACACATAAGAAAGTTAACTTTAACTTTGGTAAGTCACAGCAGCTGCTGAAACCATCTATATATTTATAGGCAGTTCACTGGGTGTCATGGGCAGCTTTCTTCACCTTCAAACCAGAGACAGTTTGGTGCCTACACCTTTACAACTGGAGTGGTAAAGCTTGCTGTCTCATAGAAATAGTCTCAGATCAATCATGAAATTATTAAGCTTTATATGTTATGCAAACTGAGTTATTTCCACTGCTGAATGAATATAACTGGTATGTACGTCTTAATGTACCTCTTCTGAGCTACTTAAGGGGGATTAGGTTCTTTCATATGCCTCAGGCATAAAAATAGAACTCATCCTTTTTTCCCCATCCTTGTGTATCCTCTCTTCATACAAATAAGTCATCCAACCTCCCTGAAAATAGTAAAATTTTAAACTCTCAAAACATGGACTTCAAAATCCCTCAGGTGTCTGGAACTGTGCTTCCATACTTAAGCAGACTGGCCCAAGACTGAGAGAGTTGAGAAATAAAGATACTTTATTTGCAGACAGCCTCTATGCCAAGAATATCACTTACCCATTAGATGTTTAATATAAAAGTAGGTCCTTGGACCAAGCACAAGAACCAATGTATCCTTTTTCTGCTACCCTCCCAGCTAAGGAGCTCTGTCCTCAACACTTAAAAGATTTAATTGTACCATTTCAGTAGGAAGAAGAAGAGTAAACCAATCATGGTACATCACAGGCTTGTATTTTCCTGAAGACACACTATAGGCACTGAAATCCTTATCAGTGAGATATCAAGGGTGTATTTTGTAATAGGAAGAATAACTTAGAAGCAGCCAATATAACTTTAAGAATAAACTGGCTTGTCTTACTCCAAAGAAGGTAGGATTAATTGTTCTTCTGAAGAACCTCCCCTCTGACTATGGAGAACATCTGAGTGGATCCCTAGAGCAAAAACCTTTTTCCATGAAGTCTGTTGCTGTTCCCTTCCTGCCACACGTTCTCATGTCTACATTCACCCTCTCCGTAGTCACTGCACCAGAAAAGACCAATTTGATAAGAATCAAACCTGACAAACTACCCACCTGATCAAGTACCTCAATGTCCTTAGGGACCAAATATCAAGGCCTAAATAGGAAGAACATAGTAGATTACCAAACACCCAGATAGGATGACAGCATTGAGTGCTATGCCACAAGAGACTGAAGGCAGAAAGGGCAGGCAACACGAGAATAGTAAGAGCCTTCAATTACCCATATGAAAATTCATACTGGTACATAACCCAGAGATCACATTTTTACAAGGGCACAGATGAGTAGATCTTGAAGCAGCTGTGAAGGCAGTCCACACAGTGACCTCCCTCAACCTTGTCTTTACTATCACATGTGGCTTGGCTCATGTGAACCTAGATAAACTCTGTATCCTTCCAGAAGCAACAGAAGCAACAAAAGCCAAAAAGATAAAAAGATAAAGAAACTAACTTAAAATGAGCAGCTAAGAGACTTAAAAACTTACAGACAGTGTGGAGGTTATTGAAGGAGCAGCACTGACAAATGCGTACCACCTATTGTTTTAAAAGTATTTTCAGAATGGGTAGAAAAGTTATGAGGATTGAACAGCAGGTAAGGGAGGTTATTAGAAACAAGACAGAATCTGTCAGAATGCTGAGGCTGTGTCAAGCCTAAGGAAAAGGAAATTACCATGAACTCTGGCAGAATAAATGTAAAAACTTAACTAGGAAGGTTTGAAGAGCAACTGGCAAAAGGAATTAAAACTAAATAAAAAAAGTCTTTCTTCAAACACATCAATAGCAAGAAGCTTGGCATGTCTGTAAGGACAACTGATGATCAAAATACACAGGAGAAACCTGAGAGAGTACAAGATTGAAAAGAATAAAGAAAATTCTTTTTGATAGTGTTCACTGTAAAAGACACTGGGCAGATTTCCATGCTGAAATCCTTATTTTTGGGGACTCAGGAAAGGCAAACTCTGACTTCTGTATCATATTTTGCAGGTAACTTAAAGGTGGCTGGTAATAAACTGCAAAAGCCCTCTGGCATTCAGTAAGCAGTTCTAAGAGAAATTAAGGATTAAATCAGTAGTAACCAGCAGTGGTGAATAACCTCTCCCTAAATACCTGCCAAAATAATTGAAAATGGTAAATATAAACTGAGTTTGGCTAGATAAGTAGATTTGCACATCCAAAGAAGAGCTGTGAAGCTGGTGAAGGTCTAGAGAACAAAGCTTATGAGGAGTGGCTGAACGTACTGGAGTTATTTACTCTGGAAAAAAAGACACTCAGATGAGACCTTGCTCTCTACAATTACCTGTAAGGAGGTTGTAAGGAGGTGGGTGTCGGGGAATGGCTGCACGAACAAGGAGGTCACGAACACATCAGCGTGGGGTGAACAAGCCAGGCTGAAGGCCTGTGTTTGCGCCCTGTGTGGGTGTGCAAGAGAGGCCTCAGCCTGGGCCCCTGAGTGAGTGCGTGGGGGCATGAGCAGGCATCCTTAGCTGTCCTTGAAGGCAGATCGAAGAGGATCCTGGCGGCTTGCCCAACTTCAAAGGCAGAAGATAAGATGCTAAATACAGGACACTGTGAGTGTGTGAAAAGCCCTAAGGATGAGCCTGCCACATGCCCACCAATCAGGGTGCTGTTAGATGCATGGACAGTGTGACTGACCAATTGCTTCTAGGCAAAGCATATATAAGCATGGCTAGAGAAACAATAAAGTTGAACATGATTGCAACTCATATTGGGTCAGGATCATTGTTCCCAGGCCTTTTCCCGACAGGTGGCTGTTGGTGTCAGTGATACATCAAGAGGAAATGGCCTCAAGTTGCACCAGGGGAGGTTTAGATTGGAGATTAGGAAAAATTTCTTCACCAAAAGGTTTGCCAAGCATTGGAACAGACTCCCCAGGGATGTGGTGGGGTCACCATTCCTGAAGATATTCAAAAGTTGTCTAGATGTGGCACTTATGAGGCATAGTTTAATTGTGGACTTACAGTGTTAGGTTTACAGTTGGACTTGATGATTTTGTGTCTTTTCCAACCTAAATGATTTTAACGGTCATGATTTTTCCAACCTAAGGGTTTTTTCCAGTCTAAATGGGGTCTTTTCCAACCTAAATGATTCTAGGTAAGGAAAATTCACAAAGATTGATGCAAGAACCCTTGTATTTTAAATAACATGGATATTGATTTTATCTTCATCAATAAGAACATGGCTAATCTATTTCTTAAAACTTGAAATAATAATTTAGACTGTGGTGTAAGAATTTCATCCCTCCACTTGTCTCATAGCACAATCATTTAGACACTAATTTTAGATTATTAATTCAATGGGAGATTGAACATAACAGGTTTTAAAAAAAAAAAACAAACAACTTTTCAGTTTTTGATGTTTTTTTCCAAGACAAAATATGTTATCACTCAAAAACACAAAATAAAAATACTGTAATAAACAACCTGAAGATACCTCTCTTTAAACAAGTTACTCAGTCTTTTAGTAAATTTTAATGTCTTTCCATTCACATATCAAAGTCCCTGTCTCTAAACTTCTTGCTCCATTTGGATTTTGGTGCAGCTTTACCTAAATAACCTGATCTTTGAAGAAAATTTACTAGAAATTACCTAGAGAAGAGAGAATTTCGTGTTGTACTTTGTTTCTGTTCTCCATATGTTGAAAGACACTATTTCTCAATGTTCCTACAGTCTTTCAGAGCAGTGCTTTCAAAATTAATAAGTTTCTCACCATTTGTAACCAGATACCTGCTTGTATGGACAAAGGTGATATTAGAGCCAATGCATTTTCCAGGAGGAACATTTGTGTCCCTTCTTGCACCAGAAATACATTAACTGGACTTTTTTTCTTATCTCTCAGAAATCCAAGCAAGATCCATCTTGTCTAACACTAGGTAACTGTATTTCCCCATAAAAATATCCATACTGGGCAAGTCCAAGGGTTCATGTGACCTTGTAGATATCTAGTCCAACCCACATCCCATGGGCAGGGACAGCTTTCACTGGATCAGATTGCTCAAAGCCCCATCCACAACCTTACCTTGAACACTTATCATACTTCCCCTGATCTAGCTTCCAGATGATTTACACCCAGCTGATTTCCACAGCCTGTTGTGGTTTCTGTGTTTTCTAACTCCCAAAAGATACTTCTTCCAAGTAATTGCTTAATTCCTTAAACCCATGTAAATTTTATCATTCACAGCATTTCCTGTCAGAAAGATCCTTGGTTCTGATTCCCGCTGCACAAAGCACTCTCTTTTGTCTGTTTTTTTTAATGGGGTTCTCACGGATTAATTTGATGTTCCTAGTTTGTAAATTGGAAAAGGCAGTAAACATTACCCTCCTTTTTCCAGGGCATTCATGATTTTAGAGTTATTGTATCTCTATCTCCTACATAGAATCATAGAATGGTAGAGGTTGGAAAGGACCTCTGGAGATCATTGAGTCCAACCCCCCTGCCAGCACAGGAACACCCAGGGCAGGCCACACAGGAACAGATCCAGGTGGGTCTTGAAAGTCTGTGGAGAAGGAGACTCCCCAGTCTCTCTGGGTAGCCTGTTCCAGGCTCTGTCACTCTCACCGTGAAGAAGTTTTTCCTCATGTTGAGGTGGAACTTCCTATGTTTCACCTTGCTACCATTACCTCTTGTCCTGTCACAGGGCACAAGTGAAGAGACTGGCCCCTTCTACTTGACATTCACCCTTCAGGTATTTGCAAACATTAATAAGATCCCCTCTCAGTCTTCTCTTTTCCAGGAAAAATAGTCCCAGGTTTCTCAGCCTTTCCTCGTAAGAGAGATGCTCCAGTCCCTTAATCATCTTCATAGTTCTACACGCTCCCTATTTCCAGGTCATATGTTTTTCATGGTGTGGTGGGTTGAACTTGTCTGGCTGACAGGTGCCCACCAAGCGGCTCTATCATTCCCCCTCCATTAACAGGATGGGAGAGAAAAAAAAAAAAAAGGAAAAAAGAAAAGCTGTGTGTCAAAATGAATACAGCAAGATCACTCTAATTGGGCTAAACAGACTTGACTCAGCACAATTAATTTACTTTATTGCCAGTTAAGCAGAGTAAGATAATGAGAAATAAGAGCAAATCTAAAAACACTTCTCTGCACTCCTCCCTTCTTCCCAGGTTCAACTTAATTCCAGACTTCTCTACCTCCTCTCCTCCAAGTGGCACAGAGGAACAGGGAATGGGGGTTGTAGAGTTTGTTACACATTGTCTCTGCCACACCTTCCTCCTCACAGTCCTCTTCACAGTCTTTCCTTGCTCGCGCATGGAATCCCTCCCATGGGATACAGTCCCTCATGAACTACTTCAACATGGGTAAAATAAAGCATTACTTTTTCCTCATCTATTACTTCAACTTCTATCTCACATGGTAAAAGGGAGCAAAGGGAGAAATTCTCCCAAAGAATGGAAAAACACTGATTTGCCCCTGACCAAGCTGAGTACTTACCTAACGTTCTGATTAGGATGCATTTACTCCTGCCCTGAACACAGAATAGGCTCTCAGCAAGCCAGGTGATGCTAGGTGTGCCAACCAAGTGGGCCTAGGGATGCTCCAATGAGTCTGAAGTTTTACTTTTCCCTAGGGAAATATAAATCTTGCATGCATTCCACTGTTATATTTCTGATACACGTGTTTGCATAGAGAAGATAATGAGATATTTATAAGTGGCATGATACATTACCCTATAAAATTGATGAGCAATCCATGCATCACACTCTTAAGAGAATCAAGAAGTTAATCAGTCATAAAGTATCCTTTCTTGTTTCTGAATTTTAATTTTTTGAGAAGCTGTGAAAACTGTAAACTATTAAGGAGTCAAGAGTTAACATTCTGCAATAACACGTGATTTCTGCATCTGATTTGAAAATTACCTAATATAAGTCTTTAAGTGCTTATTTCTTTCATTAAATAACACAGGTGAATAATGCAGTGAGGTCTACCAGAAAATAGGCAAAGAAAAAAAAAAAAAAAGGTCTACAAAAAGAGTATATTCAAGAGGTTTTGACAAGGAGAAGAACTATCCAAAAATATGAAGATACACAGCTTAGGGCAGGAAGCCTTTCCTAGTGAATTATATGGGCTACAGGATTATCTTTCAGAAATGAATTTCTATACCTTATGAAGAACTGTTCAAGGGCTGGCATAGAGTGGTGACTGAAGAGAGCATACCTCCACTGGTACAATACAATAGCCAGAAACTTGGCACAAGTCTTTGGACCTGAGAGTTAATTTCACATTTGGGCTGCTTCAGAGGACATGTAAGCATTGCCTGTTCTTTGTCTGGAGCTGACTATAATTCAGTCTTAGACAAGATGTACAGGAAAGATTTTCAGAACCCTGCTAAGCTCAGAAATATTCATGTCAGAGAGTTACTCCACACCAATGCAGTGCCTACTTTAAGCAAACCTACAGTTTATCAGCTAAAAATACCTTTGGATATTTTCAGAAAGAGCTATGATATTGAAGAGAGTGTTCTTCAATTCATTGATTCCACTAGGTTTTAGGTTGTTTTGTAATCCTGAAAAATAAGACTAATATTGCAGATAGAAGAATTAATCCTATCAGGTAAGACTGTAAGTCAATTTGCAGAGAAGGAAAAAGGACAAAGTAAAAGCAAGCCAAACCACGTTCAGTTGAAACCACTGAGTTAATCCATTTTATTCATTTACATGCCTTACAAAGACACTTGCTTCCTGTTCATTTAATATCATCATTTCATCACTGTTATTCCATTGTTTATTTTGGACTTCAGCTATACAACAATTGAAAATCTGAGCAAATGTCTCCAGATTTTTAGACTTTTTTTTCTGAAGGAAGATCGTGATTTGGTCAATTTATTTCAGCTTGCAAAGTAAGAATCCTTTCACTCTGTCAAGGCAGCAAAAATGTTTTCAAAATTACTTGGAAGAAAGCATCAGCTATATATATGAGAAACACATGACAAAAACTTAAGCAAATTACTGTCTTACCAAAAATCACAATGTTCATCCGATTACTGATACACTTTAACCCCTTTGATGACATTTACATTTCCCTCCTAACTCAGAGAAGAAAAAAAGAGCAGCATACAAGGTCCTCCAAGCTGCAGAGATCTCCACAGAGGAAAAGAATGAATTTCAGGGTTAAATTGAGAAGCATCTAATCACATACTGAAAATTAAATTCATATACATAGTACTCATTCAGTTGTGAGAGTCTGCAGCATGTACTGCAGCATGTACATTCTAACATGTAATGAAGAATGCAACCTTTCAATAACTCTAGAAGACTCAAATGGACATGATAATGACTTTTTAATAATATTCCTTTTTCCATCTTGAGAGAGAATTACTATTCCATTTGCCTCCTTACTTCTGATTTTGTATTAGAAAGGGATAAATTAAACAAATAATGTTAAATTTGAAGGAATTCTTAATCACAAATTAAGTGACTGGAAAGAAAAGATTAATTTGTGGTGGAAACAAGACAAAGAAAACGAAGCTTTTGTTTATGGACTATAGTATAGAAAAAAAACCCAAACAAAACTGCTGGGTAACAAAAAAAAAGGTAATGCTGTCTATAAAAGCAAAGCAAACCAAGCATCTGACTGACTTTTTAGATGCCATTTTTTCTTACTTAAAAAATCACAAAAATAATTAATATAGCAAAGAGTAAGACTTTTCTGAGAAGTACAATGATTATATGCCAAAAACCTGAAGCAAAAGTCTCTGCTTTTCTGACCATCTATTCTAGATTCCTTCTATTTTGCAAAAACTATGGAAATTAATAAATTCATTTCTTTTAATCTAAGTTCTTTTATTTACTTGTATATTTATGTCTGCAGTTCAGCAACTCTTAGAAACATTCCCCTCAGTCCCAACCTGTTACCATATCCTTCATCAATTTCTTATTTGAATTTTGCCTTTCAACTCATGTTTTCTCTAATTTGATTGTTGCCATGTGAGGCTATCAAAAACTTTTTCCAAAATAATATTACAAAATACTTATTAAAGTGGCTTATCTTTCATAACTAGTTGTCTGGAGTTCACTACTAAAGAGTGATGTTTAAATTTAATCAACACTGTTATATTTTTTCTCAGAAGGCTTGGAGTTTCTCAAACTTACCTTCATCTCTGGTTCTTCACTGGCAAGGGGTTGTGATTCCCTCTCTCAACAAAATTAAAATTTCACTCTTATTCTCACAATTGTCTTTTACTGGAACTCTCCAGTAACATTACTGATACATTTGAAGATAGGTGTTTTGCAATACTCCTTGCCAGAGAGGCAAAGACATTGTGTGAAATGTTAATGACATGACTATGGGCAATGCAAAAGAAAGAAACAAAAAAATGTCAGAACCAAAACTTTGCTTCCAAGTAGCATAATTTTGTCTTCTTCCTCCTGGTCTTTCAAAATCAAGATAATGATTAGTTTAAATGAGGTGTACAAAATTACAAACATCAACTAGTTGTCCTGGTAGTTTCCTCTGGGAAAAGCCTTTATTTAGCAGCAGTGCCTCATTAGTTTCTGCACTTTCCAAATGAAAAAAACGCCTTCTTTGCACTACTCTCAAGCACTGTACTCTGCTTGGATTGCCCTGTGAGATCCCTACTCCCTCTGAAAACAGGAATCGGGTTCCATAGAGAAAATAGAAAAGCATGAGTAGACATGTCTATAAACCACAGCAGAATTGCATATTTCTGAGATGTTCTAAAATAAGCTAACAAAATGAAGAAATTAAGAGCAGAACCAGTTCTGCTCTTTGTGAAACAACTGAGGACAGCTACGCGCCTTCCTGAAGCTGGAGATTTGTTCAAGTCACAATGCTTGCACCAGGGAGTGCTGTAAGGTAGTGGATTCCCTAAGACAACCAGTCAAGGGAGAACAAGCAACCTATACATTTAGCCTCACACAGTCAAAGGTAACATGATGGAGCCCCAAAGGGACTGCAGCAAGCAGGAAAGTTGAGTTTGGAATCTGATTCTGCAAATGGTATCACCTTTCACTGAAGCAGAACCCAGGTTTGAGAGACCTGTATGAGAACTGATAAAATGAACAGAAAGAAAAACAACAGGGTGTACAGGAACAAGATACACCTCTTAGAAATGTAAAAAGTAATCTTAAAAATTAATATGAAAAAAAAAAAGGCAAAATCCTTGTCTCTCCTCTTACACTCACACATACACACTGTTTTTAAATGTCCCATACTTTGATAATTTTTTCTTGAGTCTACAACAAAAAGTTATAGCCATATAATGCTCACATACAAAACTCTCAACAATGTCAGTAGCATTGTGGGTGCATTTAGAGGAGTATTCAATGACTGGAATGAAGCTGGCAAAGGAGAAGTCATTGAGAATGTAGATCTTTTACCCTTCAGCTTTCCTTCAAACTACACTACTTTCAGTGAGGAAGTTCATCTGTGGCCCTACATGTTGCCGATGTTTACCCAGTTTGCATGTGGCTCATGAGACATGTACACCACTGAACACTGCTGCATAATTACTGTATCTGCACCAATGGTCAACTCTGCTGATGTTCAACCCAACCTACAGCTACTGAATCTCATGTGAAGACATCCAAGCCCTTACTGTCACAGCAGGTTGGGGACATCCTGTGAGTCAGAAACAGTGGCTGCCCACAGCTAGACTCCCTGTGTAATCAGAGATTTAGGCAGACTCCCATGGGGTCCTTCCCACATGAACAGCGTGCTTCCCAGGCTATTTCTGTGGTAGCATGGTAATTCAGTGCACCCTTGCCTAAGCACTCGGGATTTTGCCATGAAAACAGCCACCAAACAGCCTTCATGCCAGGCTACTCCTAACATTTTTCCCTTCTGAGCCTTTGTCACAGACTTTGTTTCTCTCTGCTCTGAAGAAACTTCTTTCCAACTCTTTCATGCCCTGAATAGCAAATACCCAAATCAGCTTCCTAACGTTCTTCACAATGCTTGCACCAAAGCTCTACTTGAAATGTGAGAACAGGATGCCTTGACAAAACAGTTTGACATCCCAAGTCCAAGTGTGGAGTCTGCCACCACAACTGTTCCGATGAAAATAGAAAGCATTACTGAATGCAGACAAAAAGGGCATGAAGTACAGATTGCTAAGCTCATAAAGATTCTGCAAATGGGTCATCAAGGTTTACATTTACAGTAGCGATGCTAAATGCAATGCTCTAACTGCAATATCAGGGTGTTTCTCAAAAATTTTTTAAAAAGTTTTCTTCCAAAATGCTCACAGGAGGGTGGACTACTCAGCATGGACTAACAACTTCAGAAACCTCATTGAAAGGCTTTCTAAACATACAAAGTAATACTCAGCAGCACAGACCTAGTGGAATTTGATGTTGTCCTTATAATTACAGTTTACATTTATTTTCAAATTAAAATGAAGCTTTTTATCAGAAACCATTTCAAGAATAAAAACCTTAATTTCATGAATACAAACCTTGGACTCTTAACTCAGGATTTTCTCAATTTATTTAAAGCACCTATAAACTTTGTCCCCTTCCCCCTCTGTAAATGGTAGGCTGCCCTGGCATTTCTATAGTGCTTTGTACGAATGCTCCAAACAGACCTTTCAGTTAAGATATAATGTATTATACCAGTTACATATATATATTTCAAAAGCAGAAGCCTACAAAAATGGAAGAAACTCATGAAAACAGTAGCTTCACTGATCAGTTGTGCTAGCTGAAAGTAACCTGTTGCCGTAAATATGAGAAAGCAGATGAAGGCTTCCATGTTCCCAACATATTTGTGCATCATTATAACTTGACATGAAAATATACCACCTACTTCATCTGGTTACCTTTTGTTGATAGGTTTATTTATTTACATGTTGAAGTATATGTGGCAATTTTTTTCCTTACCAGCTATACCCATGAATAGTGGGATATTGCCTACAAGGGAATATTTTAATGTTTCATCTGACCTCTTAGTTTTCTTTCATGATGTATACTTTCTATCTTTACTGTTTTCAGAGAGCTTGGAGGAAAGCTCAGGACACTTTTGTCTAGAATAGAAAAAATTAATAAATAATCTGTATGTATTAAATTCTTTAAGAAATGCCTACTAAACTTGTACAAATATAAAGCAATTTTAGGCATGGATGTGGTAATATTAATCTTCATTCCCACATAGGAGTTCTGTACAACTAACTCCTAAATCACTGTTCTAAAGTGAATTTTTCATCTTGAAATGAAAATCTGGTTAGTAACAAATGTATTCACATTGCTGAAATAGAATACATATAGTGCTGTTAGGTGAGGGCTACAAGCCTGGCAGAGAATAGACAATTTCTATAGAGATAGACAATTTTCTTTTTTACCCACATTGTACTCCCAAGCCCTGGAAATGAAATCCAGGCTCAATTCTTATCAGCACTCCCTGGACTGTGCCAGTGCTGCAAGGGCAATCAAGCAGCAGTGCCACAGTGTCAATCCTGTCAGCTAGGGTCTCACTGTTGCAGAATAGAGCCCTTGTCTGTCCAGGGATAATATCTAGAACAGGTTCAGCAAAGCACAAATGAAGGGCTAATAATCTCTGCCCCAGTGATCATGTCCTCTGACAGTTTGATGCTGCAATGAAATTCATGAGTATGGCTCTTCAGTCCATGCCAAAACACTGACTAACTTAGCCATAAACTCTACATTGTCTGCTGTCTCAGCTCCAGCTCAAGCTATCACTATCTAATTTCTCTTTTTGCTCTTTTCTTCCCCTAGCCTTTCAGTCTTCCAAATGTTGAAATGACTGTACCAGAGAAAACATTAAGCTCAAATTCTGAAAAAATAGTTCAATATAGCTATTAATAAGGTCTTTTTTTAATTTGTAGTTTTTCTTATGATGTTTGGATCTCTATTCATTATCTAGCAAATAAAGGAAATCACAGGAAAAAGAAAAGTCTTAATGCACTAAGGAACACGTTTTATTACAACATTTGGGTATTTTGGTATGAAGAACTGTAATTGTTTCCAAAAAAAAAGTTTTTTCAAGTGGACACATTAGTATAAATTGTAAAATGGTATACACTAATGTATTCTCCAACCACCGTTGCTGGTCAGTGTCTTTCTCTCCTCTCTTTGTTCAGAAGGTTCATTGAATCACAGCTTTTTGCCTGCCTGAGTCTCACCCACTCTTTATTGGGAATGAAGCGCATCTCTGTAACATCTTGTCTCCTCCCAGCCAGAGTCTCCAAACAGAAGCAGCAGCCCACAGATTAGCTCCTGATTGCTCGTGTGAGCAATTCTCCCACCGCAGAAGATGTGGGCGACTACTTGTGGCATTTGCACAGCTCAGGTACTGGCTGGGTACCACAGGGCAGTGAGGCTGCACTGCATCGTGATTTCAGAAGAACTTTATGATGCAGCTAGACAACACAAGCATCACCACATTATTGTTTATAAGTGTATGTATTATTCAGATTGCACTCTTGAAAAATGTGAAGATTCATAACGCATCCAAACATCCTAATGTTACTGGATTAATGCACAAAAGAGGAGGAGGATGGCAGATTTAATTGGAAAAAAAAAATACTACCTTTGACAGAAGGAATAGAAATTGTGCCGGGTGAACAAAGTAATGACAATAAAGGATACAAAAGAATGGGAAATAAATTGTATTTTAGACTAATTCATCTGTTTGGGAAGTAAGAAGAGGAATAGGAGAAGACTTTTCTTGGGAAGCAAACCAGTAGAAGCAAGTGGACTCAGAGGATGAACAAACTTCAGTGTTCTATCTCTCATCATTCCCCAGAGCCACAGACCCTTCAGGACAGTGAGGAAATTCTTTTTGAATGTTGTCCCAACAAGAACCAGCAGAGAGGTGGATGCAGATTTTCCTACCATGCCCAGCACATCTGTCTAAGCATTGAGCAAGTCCTGGCAAATGTCTCTTTTCCACTGTTCCATATTTCTCTCCTCTCTGAGTCTGGCTTTGACATGCAAGGCCATCTTTTTCACAAGGCAACATTTCTGTGAACTTGTGACAAATGAGGTAACTCAGTAATATTCTCAACAGCTCAGTCCTGCTACAGGTTTACCACATTGCAGAGCAGCTGATGAGACCATGTGTTCTGCCTACGTCTTTCCAGCACCTGAGACAAGAATGGCTTTTTCTATTTTTGTTTCTTTTTTCTAGTACATTTTGTCTTAAGAAAAAAACCTTTAAAGCAGCAGTCCATCTCAGCTAACTTTTTCCCCTTCACCCCTTCGCTAGTACTTAAGAGAACGATCATTAGTTCTAAATATAGTAAAAGGCAGTCAAGAAGAATTTTTCCTTATTAAAAAAACAAAACCAAACCAACCAACGACAACAAACAAAAATCCCCAAAACAAAACCAGAACAATCTGAAATAAATCCAGACACTTTCTAGAAAAAAATGGAAGTTAAAAAATCAAAACAAAAATGAACAAATGCTGCAAAAATGGAAGGCTCCATTTCCGTTTAATAATCCCATTGCTTGTCTTTACGTGTTCTCCTCTCTCCCATCCATCCCACCCAAATAAGATTTACTAACATGAACAACTCATCCCACAATACCCACTGGCATCTACATTAGTATGGGGCCTACTGCAATAGGAACAGATCTGCAGAGCAAAGCAGCTGGTGCT
Source organism: Chloroceryle aenea (assembly GCA_013399075.1). NCBI lineage: Eukaryota > Metazoa > Chordata > Aves > Coraciiformes > Cerylidae > Chloroceryle > Chloroceryle aenea. The sequence continues at coordinate 144,735 of VWZY01006785.1, read as the reverse complement.
AGGGACCTGGCATCCACTAAAATGATGTTACAGATGTTCTCCCAGTTACTCAAGACTGCAAATGATCTCTGAATTCATCATCCACAGTGAGAGGGAAACATTAGGCATCTTTAAATCACTGGGATTATCTACAGAAACATAGTGTAACTCTTTTTCCTCTGTGTAAAAGAAGTGTTACACAAATATTAGTAACACCAAGCAAACATAAGGATTTCAGAATTAACTGTTCTAGCAGGTGAAAGTACCAGGGCAATGAAGTAACATTTATGACACTACATAAGCCTTCCAAACATTACAGTAAATTCAGAGAAGATGCTCTTCTATTACTTGTCTACTAAAAAGGTGGTTCATCTTAGCAAAATCTCACACATCCACTGTTTTGATGGAGTGGGGCTTGGAACCCCATGCCACCTTCTCCTTTGAGATACAGAATGGTTTGGGGTTCAGATGGACCTTTAAAGGTCATCTAGTCCAGCCCCTCTGCAGTGAGCCATCTTTAACTATATCAGGTTGCTCGGAGCCCCTCCAACCTGACCTTGAATGTTTCCAGAGATGAGCCATCTGCCACCTCTCTAGTCAACATGTTCTAGTGTCTCACCACCCTCACTGTAAAAATTTTCTTCATTATATCTGGTCTAAATCTATCCTCTTTTAGTTTAAAACCATTACCCCTTGTCCTGTTGCAACAAGCCCTGCTTAAAAAAAAAACCAACTGTCCCCATCTTTTGTTCTTTTGTACAGGCACCCTTTCTGTAGTGGAAGGCTGCAATAAGGTCTCCATGGAACCTTTTCTTCTCTGGGCTGAACAATCCTAACTCTCTCGGCCTTTCTTCATAGGAGAGGTGTTCCAGCCCTCTAATCATTTTTATAGACCTCCTTTGGGCCTGCTCCAACAGGTTCACGTATTTCTTGTGCTGGGAGCTCCAGAGGTGGACACAGTAATCAACATAGGGCATCACCAAAGCAGGGCAGAGCAGCAGAATCATCTCCCTCAACCTGCTGGCCATGCTTCTTTTGACACTGTCCAGGATACAAGTGGCTTTCTGGGCTGCAAGTGCACATACATCTCTTTGACTGTCACTTGCTCCTGGATTAATATTTCATTTCCATCCAGCTTTGCTTTGTTCTGTTCTCCTTAGGTCCATTACAAAATATTCACACATTTCAAAATAGTCACATCCTTTAATATACACGACAAACGATAGAGTNAGCCATCTTTAACTATATCAGGTTGCTCGGAGCCCCTCCAACCTGACCTTGAATGTTTCCAGAGATGAGCCATCTGCCACCTCTCTAGTCAACATGTTCTAGTGTCTCACCACCCTCACTGTAAAAATTTTCTTCATTATATCTGGTCTAAATCTATCCTCTTTTAGTTTAAAACCATTACCCCTTGTCCTGTTGCAACAAGCCCTGCTTAAAAAAAAAACCAACTGTCCCCATCTTTTGTTCGTTTGTACAGGCACCCTTTCTGTAGTGGAAGGCTGCAATAAGGTCTCCATGGAACCTTTTCTTCTCTGGGCTGAACAATCCTAACTCTCTCGGCCTTTCTTCATAGGAGAGGTGTTCCAGCCCTCTAATCATTTTTATAGACCTCCTTTGGGCCTGCTCCAACAGGTTCACGTATTTCTTGTGCTGGGAGCTCCAGAGGTGGACACAGTAATCAACATAGGGCATCACCAAAGCAGGGCAGAGCAGCAGAATCATCTCCCTCAACCTGCTGGCCATGCTTCTTTTGACACTGTCCAGGATACAAGTGGCTTTCTGGGCTGCAAGTGCACATACATCTCTTTGACTGTCACTTGCTCCTGGATTAATATTTCATTTCCATCCAGCTTTGCTTTGTTCTGTTCTCCTTAGGTCCATTACAAAATATTCACACATTTCAAAATAGTCACATCCTTTAATATACACGACAAACGATAGAGTAAAGAGGAATTCTCATTAAGGTGCCTGTGCTGATGGGCAATTTGTAGCCAGCAAAGCCAGCTATTGTAACCAGTATGCCTTTCCAAATGTGCTTGTTTTGGAGCTCCATACTCAAGTGGTATTGAAGATTCAGGCTTTCAAATCAACTTTCAGCAGAAAAGGGCAAAAGTCAAAACAAATCTGCTTTCCTTTCCAAAAAATACAGAGGAGAAGGAAACAAGCAGCAGTGGAGCTAAAGAATGTTTGCGACTAATCCTTACATGATGGAGCTCATGGAAATCACTTGTCTCCAGGTTTGCCATCACTCGTGTGGCACTGTTCTTACATAAAGAGGTCAAGTTTTCTCTAAGCCTTCATGTTGTTTTCCTTAAAATTCAAGGAGGGAACAAAACAAAGGTGTCTCTAGGGAGATCTGGTTTTATGTGCCTTCAACCTGCTCTATACATTTACAACCAACCTACAGGGATAAACAAATGATCAGCCCAAACCGCTTACCTAAAATTAACAAAACTATTTTTTTTTGTACAGGCAAAATGTTTCACTCATTAATTTCACTTTCATTTCCATACATGAGAGTGGCTGGTTAATTATCACGGCCGGGGGGGGGGGGTGGCGGTGGGGT
>VWZY01006785.1:79323-142165 GCA_013399075.1 Chloroceryle aenea | reverse complement strand
TGCTGGGATGGAAGATATGCTTGTCCATTTCAGATCTAAGATGAGTCACACTCAGCTATGGATCATCAAAGACCTGCCAGAGTACATACAAATTGAAATTCCTCAGTAGTGCATGACTTCCGTTTCCCTTCAGCATATTTCCTTTGAGGCTTCAAAAAAAAAAAAGACAGACAAGACAGTAATGGCTAAGCAAACCATTCTGAGGTAAACAGTCAGCACCAGTAGTTTCACTCCTATGTTTAAATTTGGCAGTTGTAAACCACTCAAAATAGATTTTTCCAACATGAAAACAGACCAAAACAAAACACAAATCTCTACTTGATTTCTTAAAATGAAATTTAAACACACACACACACACACACACACCCATTATTAACATGATACAAACCACCCTAACTGCTTCAAGAAAAAAATAAATTGAAATGTGTTTTGCAATGCTGGTTTCATTCAAATGATCTTTTGCAATTGACTGAATGCCTTGTGTATAAAGATTCCACCTGAAACATTTGTGACTCCAGTGAGTATTCTTTGTGACCTTATTGGTGCCTCCCTGTGACCTCAGCTGAGGCTGTCTTTGAAATACAGAAGCACCTTCGATGTGGAGTTACAGAAACCTCATACAGTTCTGGTTTCAGAAGGGACTTATAGGGGTTTTTAAGATTGTGCAGCTTAAATGGATCTTTCCACCTCTGAAGGAAGAGCGATTGGCATGCTTTGTTAGCTTTTCATTTCTTTTCTTCTAAAGGTGAGGCGTGCTACATGATCAATCATATCAAATGCAGGGAAGAAAATAATGAAATACACTTTACTGTGTATAATGAGTGGTTTATTCATACAGTTATGGAAAACATTTTGAAACAGTTAAGATTAAACACCACAGGAAGCTGCTGAGGTACATTATTTATCAATATGATCTGAAGAAGTATTTGGCCCCCTCATACTGCAAATAATTGGTAGCACTGTAGGTAATCTTACAGTATATTTTCCCTTGCCTTCAAAAGTCAAAGAGTGAAGAATAATGTTCTTAGGCAGATATTTTTATCCTTTTTGTATTATTATTATTCCTCAGGGAAAGGCTACAAGGATAACTGCTAAAATTTGAAACATGGCACATGTGGTCCTCACCAATGCTAATATTAGATTTTTCTTCATGTTTTCAAAAAAAGCGGTTTTCACATGAACAAAGAGGTTCACAGCTTTTGCAAGTATAGCAGAAAATCTATTTTAGCATTTAAGTGAATATGGTTTGAATTTGATTTTTCCAAACAGTTTAATATCGCAGTAACTTTAGGCACATTATTCTGTAACTTCTTGGCATTCGCCTGTCAAATTAACAATGAATACTCATGCATTTCAAGTGTGATTCAGAGCCAACAAGTAAAACTCCTTTGCAGCACAGTATCTTCTAACATCCATTTACATCCAAATGTGCTGCTGTCCAAAGGTGATGGACAACACTTACCACATTTAGTGGCTAAGCAAATCATTCTCCTAGAGGGAAGAAAGCAAATTTTGGACTTCTCAAGCAACTCAGCATCACCAAGGGAAGAAATGCTCCATAGGTTACAAAAGTAAAACTCCTCTGCAGTTTGCTGAAGTTTCTTTTTCCAACAGACCTATGATCTACTGCTTACATAAAGTTTGAGAAGCAAAGAATTTCATGATTGTTTTAGAAAGTTATCATGGGATGCTTTCTAGTAACACAAAAGCATCTAAAGTTCTTGCTTTGCCTTGATATTGATTTCCAAAAGCTCAGGTTGGTCAAACTATTCAGCTGTCTAAGCAATTCTGTGATGTTATGTATAGTAAAGATTTTAATTTTAAGTAACTATGACAGAAGGCAGTTGGAAAGAAGAGAAGAAATGAGCAAGTGAATGTAGAAGTTTGCAAATTTGTGAGCGATACCAACATCACCTCAGATCACAGTATTATACTACAGCCTAGGTAAGAGTTCTCTCAAGAACCATCAACCTGGGCAGTTGTAGGAATCCTTACAATTCCTCCGCCTTGTCAAAATCATGACTGATATTTTTTTGCTTACCGGCTGTAATCAAAAGCAGAGATGGGGACAGAGGAGGTACAACAAACTGCTCTCTCAACTGCCACCAGCTGGCATTTACCTTGAGCAAGCTCCTGTCCACTCTCACAGCTTAACAGCTTTGCCAAATTTTCCTTCCCTTTATAGACATTCTTCCTCCCTGTCCAGAGCATCATATATCTATAACACAGGGAGAAACCTGGAGACTGGAGGCACCTTAATTTCCTACAGCACGCACCTACATAATTTTTGTTCACTTTTTTATTCAGTCTACACCACAAATATGTGTGCTAATGCTAGATGTGCCAAGGGCATTTGAAAAGCCAATTCATGCCTGTGCCTCCACTCCAGAAGGTGAAATACATGAGCAGGTACTTCAAAGTACAGTGCAGTCCTCTGCCTGTAAAATTCTGCTATGCTTTAACATTTCTGTACTTTGCAATGTTTGTAGCAATACATTCCTTTCAAGTATTAGCCATCTGGCAAGGTTTGCTTGTCAAATCCTCCCTCATGCCTCAAAGGAGAGCTGTGGGCAGATCTCAGGCAGCAACAAATATATCAGGTTAGGCCTTTGGTCTTTATAAATTTTATCTGGTTTAATGGAGAGTCAGGAGAAGCAGAATATTCAACATAACTTATATTCACCATGAAATTGCCCTGTATTTTGCTAGCATTTCCTATGCAAAGAACTGTCTGCTTTTAGAGCACTTAAATAAATGTAGATTGGAAACACTAACCAGAAAGGAACCACACAACCAGGCTAGGTGTAATTATCACTCTAATACACACGTCAGCTCAAAATATCTTAAGTTCTTCCTCACATTATAGGCAGTTATAAAAACCTGACACCTAAGAATAGGACACTGGCTTACCTGAGGAATATTTATATGACTAACCAACCACGTGCTTGAATTCAAGTTTTAGAATCGAGCCAATGGTTTCACAGATTCCTATATTTGCAAAAAATGGATACAATTTTTTTTCTTTACTCTTCGGTAGATACAAATTCAATCAGAAGAAAATAATGTCAGGCTTAAGGGAAGAAAAAGCAACCCACTGGTGGATTTATGATTTTGTTATTTGTCAGGCTGCTAATTCAAGCTCCCTCCCTCCTTTTATTTTTATATGACTACATTAGAAATTTGTCAGTACAATCAGTCAAAGAAACATTAACCACTATACTCAATGGAACATACAGTAAATAATCATGCTGGAACCAGTTTATCTCCAAGAAATTGAAGGGTATGGGCTCCAACTCAAATAAAATACTTTCCTTTGCCTGAAACCAAGTGAAGACACCTCCAACTCAGAAGACTGATCTCCCTCTTGTCATCTGTTCTGCCTCTGCATACCCAGTACCTATAAAAATTGATGTTAAAACTCTGGAAAGAACACACATTACAGATTAAGATACCTCAATTCCTCACTTCCCAATTTAAAAATCTTGTCTGAAGACATAAAAATTAATATATTACCTGACATGAAAACTAAATATAATTTTGTTTCTATTTAATCACAGAATCACTCAGGCTGGAAGGGACCTCAGAAGGTATACAGTCCAGCCTCCTGCTCAAAGGAGGGTCAACTCTGAGATAAGACCAGGGCTTTACCCTGTTGTATCTTAACACTCTCCAAGAATGAAGCCTAAACAACCTCCATGGACAACCTGTCCCACCACCCAAGTGACTTCCTGAGATGAGAAATTTCTGCTTTATAAAAGGTTGTAGCCTCCCATTATCCAGTCTGTGGCCACTGTGTCTTGTTCACTTATTTTACACCTCAGAGCCTGGTTGAGAGTTCTCAGTCTCCTCCTTTCAGGCACCTTGGGCATGATGCTAGGTCCTCTGAGGCCACCTCTGTCCCAAGATGAACAAGTCCTTCTTCCTCAGCCTGCTGCAACACTGACGAATTTGGTGTCCCTGTGCTGGGCTTGAATTATCAACATCTTCCTTGTACTGGGGTGGGTAAGAGCCATAGACAGGACTTCAGGTGCTGTGTGGAGCAGAAGGGGACAACCACTGCCCCAGTATCCTGGGATGTGCTGCAGCTGATGCAGCTGTGGATGCAATTGGCCATCTCTGCGGCCACGTCTCGCTGCTAGCTCTGTCCAGCCTGCTGTCTGCCAAGACCTGCAGCTCTTCCCCGACAGCTGCTCCCCAGACCGTGTAGTTACAGGATGGTCCTTCACAGCTGCAGGCTTTCATATTTGCCCTTGTTGGATTTCATGACTCCCTTTAGTTGTCCAGGCCCTTCTAGATGGCAGCCCTACCCTCAAGCATATTGAGGGGGGCCTCAGTTTGTTTATGGTGACAATGATAAAGATATTAAATAGGATAGGACCCAGGACAGACCCCTGCAGTACTGCACTTGTAACTGACCTACACATAGAGTACAATCACTGAACTTTAGCATAACCATCCAACTGTTTTCTTCACCCATCTGGTAGTCCATTGATTTAGTTTGGAATGTCTGAACTTGGACAGAAAAACAGTGTGGCAGATGGTGTTCAAAGTTTTGCTAAAGTCAAGGCAAATGACATTCACTGATCTACTCCTGTCCACCAATCCAGTAATTTTATAAAAAAAAAAAAAGTCAGTCAATTTTGTCAGACATGATTTTTTCTTCATAAATTAATGCTGGCTGCTCCCAACCAGTTTACGTGCCCAAAAATGTCCTCTACAAGAACCCCAGGCCGAACCTCTGTATATTTCCAGATCATCCTTTTTGCCTTTTAAGATAGGAGCAACATTTGCCTTTCTCCACTCATTGAGGATGTACCCTGATCTCACCGACTTCCAAAGATGATAGAGAGTGCCCCTGCAAGTACATAAGTCAGCTCTCTAGGCAGCCTTGAATGCAGCTACTCTGCTCCCATGGACTTATTTAGATTGTGCTCTCAAAACTGATCCCTGGCTCAGTTCACATGCACTGCTCATCATTCTCCTCCTCCAAGCCTTCCATTAAGCACAGAGACCTGGGAAACCTTTCTGGGGAAGACTGAAGCAAAGACAACATTGAGTCTAATAGCCTTTTCTGTGCTTCTGTTACTAAATCACCAACCCTATTAACCAATAAGCTCACATTTTCCTTGTTTAGCTTTTTACCATTTTTGAACTGTGGTATTTCATGGTCCCTACAGTTAAGGCTGTCACAGATGAATTACCACATCCAGTTGAACAAAATGTTTTCTTGTTTTTCATAGAAGATCGAGGACACTATCACACTTGGTTAGCCAATCTAGCATCTGTGTGGTGTAGCAATATCTGGCATTGGTTCCAAGCTTTCTGGATTGCTTGCACCCTATCATGTTGCCCTTCTAACAATGCATCCTATATTGGTAATATTCTTCTACAAAAGTATTTCTAACCAAATCAGGCACTTTCTTTTAAATTTCTCTGATTTTGTTGTTGTTGTTGTTGTGAGGGGTTTTTTTTGGTGTTTGGTTTTTTTGGGGGGGAGGTGGGGGTGGTTTTGGCTTTTTATTATTTTTTTATTTCAGTATCACAGTTCAGCATGTTTTGAGTATACTGAGTGTGCTGGTTCTGCACTTGGGTCATAAAAACCCCATGGTAAGCTATAGACTTGGGAATGGGTGGTTAGAAAGCTGCAAGTTGGAAAAGGACCTGGAGTTATTGATTAATAGTCAACTAAATACAAGTCATCAGTGCATCCTGGCTTGTATTAGGAACACTGTGGCCAGCAGGAATAGGGAGGTGTCATCTCCCTGTACTCAGAACAAACATTTCTTCACTGAAAGGGCTATCAAACATTGAGATGGTCTTCCCAGGGCAGTGGTGGAGTCACCAATCCTGGAGGAATTTAAATGGCATTAGGATCTGGTGCTTAGGGACATGGTTTAGTGATGAGCTTGCAGTGTTGGGTCAAAGGTTGGACTAGATAATCTTGAAGATCTCTTCCATCCAAAGAAATTCTGTGATTCATGGGTTGATTTTTTATTTCTTTAGCTGTTGGGTTTTTTTTCTTTCCACACTAAAATGAAAGTTTTACACAGATCTATAATTGAATCCCCAGGAGCATCATCACTCCCTCAAAGTGAGCTCTCCTTCACTCTTTAATTTGTGTGAATCTTTCTAAATGGTCTATATGAATAGTTTTCCTTTGGTGTATATATACTGTAAGTTAAGCTTATTTGTTTTGTTGCTTGTCCCAGAATTAAAGAGTTCAACCTAACTGGTAGATCCTCTCTCTAATTCCATAAGAGCATGGAAGAGCAGGATGATAAAACTATTTCAAGCCAGAAACATTTTGCAGAAAGAAGGAAGAGTGAGTTTAGTTTTCACTAGGTCAATTTGATAACTAAGGTCCAAATGTCTTAAATAGTAAGTATTTTTCCTACCTGCAAGTGACATAATAAAATCCTTCACATACAACAAGACTCGGTTTGGAAAAGGTTGGGCAGCTGTTGAATTTTGTTCAAAGTGTCAGGGCCTTGAGGCTTTGTTTTAGGATTACTGTTGGCTTGTGAGATGCAATATATCAGTTTATTAATTAAAATACTTATTTTTTTCCTGTATGTAGCCCTAAATACTAATCAAAGAACTGGGGAACTGTGTAATTCAACCCAAGTAATTATATTTTGAGCTAACTCTTTCTTTTCTTATTAGCCTGTACCATGTCTGAATGCAAATTGAATCTGACTGCTCTGTTAGAACAAGTATTGCTTATTATTTTGCATATGTCAATCTTTGTAAAATCAATAAGCAACTGTATGGCAAAAGAGGAGTATGGGACAATTTGTTTCTCAGTTGTCACTCAGGGAAAGGGAGCTCATTCAAAGGAACGTTGTAGGCAGCTCTGACTAATGCTGGGAAATAAATCAGCAGACCAATCCTTTACATGCATGTTTCAAACTTTCACTAAAGTACAGTACAGAAGCTGAAAAGAATAATATTAAGCAGGCAGACTCGGATGCAGAAATCAAAGATGATGATAAAAAAAGGTAACCAGAATTCAATGTTGCAAAATACTTAGTATTGTGAACATATATGAATGTCAGAAGCACTTCTGAGAGTGACACACGACCGCTCAGCACCTCAGAGAATAAATATGGCAAATATCCTTTGCAGCAAAATGGTTAGCAGAAGAGTGATGGGAGAAAAAGTTAATTCCAAATAGAGAAGTCATGGCACACACTGCTTCAAAACCAGACCATTTGTTGTCTGAGAATTTACAAAGAAATGGGGCAATTTTTTCCACAGCTGAGTAATACTCTGATCAACCATGTGCTTTGTAAACACCTGCCTGAATGTCAGGTCAGATGAATCAGTCACATCTGAGTTTCTTCTTCAAATACAATTAGCTTTTTCTTTTAGACAATGAGAAGCCTTCTTAAAGGTGACTCATGTACATGTCTGTAGTTAAGTTTCTAAGATGTGAAACTTACTCATCCTAGGATAACTTGTAGCTTGGTAAGAAATAGCCACAGTGCTATACCTTGCAAACATTACCCCGTCCATTTTAGCACAGTACTGACACATTAGTCAGGATGAGCCCGCTCTGACAGTATACATTCACATTAGTGTAAGCCTTGACTCAGCCTTGCTGAGACATGCAGACCTCAGGAGAGTAGTGTATGAAGCACTCAGAGATCTTCCTTGAGCAGAGTGGCCCTGATCCATGCTCTAGTACCAGGTAATGCCCTGAAGAACTGCTTAGTTCTCTTATTTAGATAGGTAAGAAATCTAGGGGCCTTGCACACAAACAGGCACAGAATCAGAGTAACTGCATTTGTGCTTTCCTGGCCACCACTACATTAAATTCTTGGCTGCTAGGCTTTTATAATCATTATTACTTTCTATTGTGAACTCAAACCATGTGTAAGTGCTATAATGGTTTAGATAGGTTGAAATCTTAAGTCAATTAGTTTAATGCTTTACTGACTAACATCAAGGAAGAAGTGCTTAAACCAAAATCTAGTAACAGACAAATCCCATCAAGGAACTTGTGGAAAAAGGTACGAACACACTTCTGAAAAACAGCACTGAATTTTCAACAGCCGCTTTGATCACACTTGGTAGGCACAGAAGGGTCATAGAGCAGGTGACCCTGCTCCTGCTCTCCAAGCGTACTGCTCTCCATATAATTATTTTGGATACAGTTATTTCACACAGAGTGCAAAGCTGATGTTCCAGCACAGATTGTGAGCACCACAGCACTTCAGCCTGGGGCATAAGGAAGGTAGGGCTGTATTGGTGGAAGAACATGAGGTCCTACCTCTCAGCAAATCAACATCTTTGAGCATTGAAGCAGGGATGCTGTGTAGGTACAAGAAATGCCAGCACCCAGAGCAGCCTGTTTCATTGTCCACCACAGAAGTTGGTTGTACCTATTTGGTTTGGTTGGTCTGGGAATTTGGCAACACCTAAGGAAAAAAGCCTTTTCTGTGTACCAATGTCCACAAGAATGCTGAATCCTAAGATGGTCTTTACCCTCCTCTAACTCAAGTGCAACTTTTCACAATGCTGCAAATCTGAGAGAGTCTTCAGCTCCCAGCCATACATTGCTTACTTTTAGTCTCACAGTGACCTTCCCATCACTCCCTTCTTAGGACCCTTTCTCTAATCAAACACATTTCAACAATTCATCTTATATACACCTCAGAAAATTCCATCTATACAAGTGATTTTCCCATTACAGGTTTGCTCATCTTCTCCTGGCTGAACAATCAAATAAAAGTACCCCAGGCATTATGCAGCATGCCATATAATTATCTGAGTAAGATCTCAACCTCCACCAACCCTCCATATGATAATTACAAGTGGAGTCCTCTCATCCTACTTGAAAAAAAGATCTGAATCCCCTTCTTTTAACAATAAACCAAAGCATTTTCAAAATAAACCAACATCATGTTTAATACAAGATTGCTTTCAAACATAGGGGTTTATTCTTTTGAGGTAGCTTCAAAAGCCTACAAATACCTGAATGCTTCTCAGAATCTGCAAACTTGAAGAGCAAAGTTAGTCCAAACCTGGAAGTCAAAAGTGTTAAAAACTTTGTAGTTGGATATTATATTAACTCATCAGTAAAACAGAAGCCAGTATCCAGCCTGATTGCTGGTTTATGTAGAAATGTGAACCAGTTCAAAATGTACTCTCTTGCTTCGCCAGCTTATTTACCTGTACAATTTCACTAATGCTAGCTACAAGCACAGAAATTCATTAATGAGAGATTAAGCCTCAAACATCCTCTTCCTGAAAAATTTACCAAAAAAAAGGCAAAAAAACCCCCAGTGACTTTAATGTCTCAGAGTATGTGATTTAAGCATCTCCTCAACTGCACAGGTAAAAATAAAATAAAAAATTGTATATCCCTTCCAGCACCCTGTAATTCAAAACAGAGTCACTAAGTTGCTCTGCTACCTGTAACTGTCCTTCAGAAGTTTTCTGAAGTTGAGGCAATTGCTCTCACATCAGAATTAAAATTACATAACTACTGTGTTGACTTTTTTTCCCAAAACTGACACCAAAAAGAAGTCTAAATAAAAAGAAACAACTGATTTAGTAAGTATAACATCATCCTAAAACTAAATTCAGTAAAACATTAATTTCCTATTTTGACAACCACACAGAATACTAAATCAAAATATTTACCTAGTTTGACACTATGAAAAACACCAAAAAAAAAAAAATCTTAAGAATTTTTTTTTTTTTTCCCCAGGAAGGGTTTAATCTTCTTTCATGTGATATTTTTCAGATTTATTTTGGGTTTATATGGGTTTATCAGTACTCAGTAGTTATAAATCAGGAAACATTACCTTTTCAGATGTTTATCTGGAAAAGAAGCTAAGCTGCCATCCTATTCATGTGAACAAAATGTAAGTATGTCTAGTATGTCAGATTAAGTTAATCAGGACAAACCTATTACTTTGTATTGTGTCCACCTATGACAAAAAAAACCCTAGGACTTGTAGACTAATTAGCAGACAAAAACATTTAAAAATGAAGGTTTAGGAAATAAGAAAACAACAGTTAAAGGGAAAGAAAAGGAATACAACTGTGTTTAATGTAATTAGGTACACAGTAGGTTAAAATATCAGCTTGCAATGATCCTAAAGAAAAGAGATACTCCCAGGTGGTATTATTCTATACAGCTTTATGCCTTATCCTCACAAAGAGCCTTGAATTGTGCTTCTCCACATCCAGCAAACACCCATGGACTCACAAGAAAAGGAAAGTACTTTCAGATTATTATTGTCAGCTCCCTTTACATATTGTTGCAACTACCACTTCTTAAAATATTAAACACGCTGGAAGAAACACTGACAAAGCCTGAGATTTGAAAGAAAGAGCACGAAGGTGAGCCTACCAAGCAAACAGTTTATCACTACAGCTTGCATTCACTTCATCTGCTTGGCAATTTAAAGATCAGGCACACATAATGAAGTCAGCTACCCAGGGGAATTATGGCATTACCCTTTAGAAATACAATAAATATTAACAAGCATTTTACTTCCTACCCATTAAAAATCTGTAGGTTGAAATAACTCCAGTTAGAGTAATAGTCAACTCAGACATTAATTCCCACCTTCCCCTCAGTTTTACAATCAGTAAGATTTTTGTGCATTTAAAATTTACTTTTCCACCAAGATTCAAGGTTTTTCAGATGTAAACTTACAACACACCACCGAGACACACACTGCTCTCCCTCATCTCAAAAACAGTGCAGTAATAAGCTTGAAGACTTGTCTACAAAAGGGAGATGATGAGGCTGATATGAATTTAGAGCTTTCCAGCCACTTCAAGGCACCTCATACACCCACATCGTGAGGACACTGTAAATACAGCCACATTATTGCACATTTCACCAGGACTGGTTGCCAAGAGGCCCCAGTGTAGATGCATCCATAGGACAATGTGGCCACCAGCAACTCCTCCTCAGTCTGCTCGGCATTTTCAGTGGATTGGTGAAGTGGCCTCACTGCATCATGGTGTTTTTTCTTTAAGTTGGCACAGGTTGTGCACCTGGGTCAGGGGATGCCAGCAGGCTGGGTGGCATGTCAACACACATTCTTTAGCAGCAGTGTCATGTTAGATACATTTAAAGCTACACACAGAGTTATACCTTACTCCATAGCAATGTCTCTGTGTTGCAAGCTCTGTACAACTTGCCCAAATCCAAGAGAACGGGCACATCTATATGGGTACTTCTGCAAGAGAAGCAGAAGGTAGCAAAACCAAGTCTGGAAAGAATCAGGGACTTCTCTGGGTAAATGAAAGGTAGATGAATGAACTCAAGGTATGATTTCATGACAGACTAATCTATGGTGGAGCTGCCACTCCTTCAGTCAGAAACTGAATCTTGCCAGGAAAAAAAAAAATAAAAAAAATCATGCTTGCAGAAAGCAGAGCCCCCTATAACTCCAGCTAACAGTACTTTATTCCACCCCTAATAATCTGCAGCTGCAGGTTATTTGCAATAAGTGGTCAGATGACAAACCCTCCCATACTTCATTTCAGCACAAACCTAAACCACTTCTTTCTCCTAGACACCAATTTATGACTCAGCTAATCCTAACATAACATGGGGCTAATACGAGACATACTGCCTGCACTGGGTTCCAGACTTCTGGGCATATAAATGTGGACTAAAACCCAGGAAACTTTCCAAAGAGTATGAGGAAGTCAAAATCTGTATTCATGAATGCTGCTATATAGCTTACTGCTTTGAAGGGTGTGGAGGGTGAAAAGAAAAAAGTCTTTATTGAAGCCTTTATTAAAGGATCTGCATTTGAAGCTTCTTTACAGACTCAATGTTCTCTGCCTGTGTATGATCACCCTTGTCAGCTCATCCACGAAAAGAAACTGCCTTACTGGGAGATAAAAGAGAAATGCAAGGCATAATGCTGCTCAGAATAGAGAAGTTTCATTATGGACCAATTTGAAAATTAACCATTACCTAGAAACTGAATGGCTTTGTACTCTTCAAAAACTTATAAATCAGATTTGCAATTAAGCTCATGCCTCACATTTAGTGAACACAGCAGTAGGCATCCAGAAACCACTTTATATACAAATTCTTGCAGGAAAATCCATTTACTGCTTTTGAGTTCGGTTGTTTTGTTTAGTTTTTTTTCCCTGTCTACATTGCAGCACATTTCTGAACATGACAACAGACAGCAGTTCCATCTGGATACTCATTAATTGTTGAAATGATGGTGGATCCTGTCTTTTCACACCAAACTTTCCATCCAATTGCAAAAGTACAGGCCTGACAGTCACCCTTTAACTCTGCTTCTAGTAGGGTCCACTCAATTTAAAATTACCTCCAGCATTTTGATTCCTCTCCTTACTACTCCAACACATAAAAAATTATCAAGTGTAATTAAAATATATTGGAAGTCAGGCAGCATACATCATATGAAGATGTTATACCAGCTTTCATGTCAATTATTCTCTAAGGTTTATGAGGAAAGATTCAGGCAGTGAAGAGAAGATGCCTGGAGAGTCACCACTGCTGACTGTTCACTGCACAACACAGGGAACAGCAGCAATGTGGTGCCAGACAGAAATCATTGTCTCAGATGAATTAAACAATAAAATTAATCTTAGAAAAAAATATTATTATGCTTTATATAAGACAATTACCAAATCATTACAGATTATTAATACATGGAAAAGTCTGAGGTAGAAGACCTTTTTTTACATCAAAAGGAAAATATGGGAAAGCATTTACAACTAAAATTTCTGTGTATGAGATATTGTAACAGGCATTCAAATTCACTGTGGTTGTTATACATCTAGTAATACATATTTTTACCTTTGCCCTCTGAATATAAAATCTGCTTTACACTGATCACTGGAATGAAAAATGAAACATTTAAAACTGCAATTGTATCAAATTAATACTATGTAGCTGATGTTCTTCCATAACTGACCTTTTTCTGTACGTATAGTTTTAAGTGCCAATGATACAAACTAGAGGAAAGCCATATGAAAACATGGAGAAACACATCTCAGCTTGTACAATCATTATATTACAGTGCATTACTGGGCTCATATGCCCCAAAAAGTAAGTTAGGAATAGGAAAGATGCAATAACTGTGTCAAGGAAGAGCAATATATTAGGATTGCTCTCTCCCCCAAGAACCCAGAGGTCAGGGTGTGTGGAGGGCAAGCAGAAGTGAACCACTACTAAAACTTCCTTTTATATCAACCCAAAACATCTGTCCCCTTCTTTCATGACAGCATCACTGAAGAAGGGTGAAACAGCTCTGTGGAATGTAGCTCTTTCAATAGTGCTTGTCTGCTATCTAGTAAAAATCTGTTCTGAAAAGAAGCTGGATGCCCTCTTGATGCCTTTATATAAAAACACTCCCTTTCAAAATAGACAACCTTACCTCTGTGTACTACTAATAATTACCTGTTGACCTCAGTGGCTGTTTTTATCTCTTTGCCTTGGGCTTCATGGACCACATATAATGCTAGCACATATAATGAAAGAAAAGGACGCTGACACCGTCTGTTAACTTCCTGGGGAATGCATGTTTGCTCTGCCTGATTTTGGAAAATACCTTAAAAATTTATATTTGTATGAACTAAATTAATTACATGTAAGGGAAAAAGTCACCACATGTCATATGTAGGTCTTTATATAATGAGAAAGAGGAAACATTTATCAAATGAAAATAGTACATGCAGACAAACTTAAAGCCCCGACAATATAGCAGTTAAATTAGAAAAAAATTATCTTCATTTCTCATATCTGAGAAAAATTATATATTTATTATTTTAGAAAAAGGATTACAGAAATAAGGGTGGGTTTTTTTGAAGGCATTAGATACAGTAACACATTAAGGTTAGTGTAACATTAGTCTGTCCAGATTGCTTTATTCTCAGGTGTTAAAAAGTTAGGAATGTTAAGAAGCAGCTGATGTTGCCTAGGGGAAAACTTATTTCATTCAAGTTTTCAGGACATATTCCTTCTTGACCCTTAGCAAGTGTTCTGTCAGCTTGGAAACATGAAAGAAAAGACTCCCCAATTTTGATTCCTGAAATTCTGGATAATTAGTGAAAACAGGGTTTACAGTACTCTCATCCCATCTCCAGCAGCTGCTTTGGCTATTACAGACATGATACTGTGATATATGACATGGTGTATGGATTTCTTATGTTACCAAATTGATCTTTCTCCAAGAATGCCTTCCTCTCCTAAAAATATTAAAACTTGGATCTGAACTTCATTCATAATAAATGCCACAAGCCACAGGTATGAAACTTCAAAGACAAGAACTCACTTTCATGAAAACAGAAAAAATATTCCAAAGTGCAATTCAGAAAAAAAAAAAAAAAAGTAAATCATCAAAATGAGCCGAAATTAAAAAATAAACCCATGAGCACTGAATTTAAAAATAATATCGTGGGAATGAGCTATATAATTCAACCTGTATGCACAAAAAAGAAATTCCTACTGGTTAGCAGCTACACTTCTTCTGGAATTTATGGCCCAGCCCCACTTTCACAGTAATGCATACTTATGAATTTTTTACTGAAATGAAAGCTTATAAGTCTTTTAATTTTTTTGGAAGACATACTGCTCTTCCACTCAAGCAAAATTATAGCTGAGTCTTAATGGGTTTTTTTTGTTTTTTTAAGTACAATATTATTACTTTCTAGGCGCTCAAGATTTTTCATTTTGGCACTGATTTCCAGCACTGTTAATAATGGTACTGTTCCTATTTTCTGGAACAGGTAAAGTCATTCAGGGGCAACCTGCCCCATCACTGCCTAAGGTACTTCAGCAATGGTGCTGCACACGCATATTTGAATGATGCATCTCCAGCAGTTGATTTCTCCTACAGCTTGTCTTGTTTAGACCAATATACAGCCTAACCTGGTTCAAACAGAAGGATTTTCAGATTTCTGGAAGATAGGCAGTAGCTGTTTCCCTTTAGTATTACTTTGTAGGTGGCTGCAGTTCACCAAATGCTGAAAACTATGAAAATACTGTCCTACAGATACAAGTTAGGGACACAATTCATAGAACACTGTAGGAAGGTTTGAGTTGTAAGATAGCTTAAAAGATCATCTAGTTCCAAGCCCCCTGCCATGAGCAGGGGCACCTCCAGCTAGACCAGGTTATTCAGAACAAATTATGCACACAGTTCTATTTAAAAACAAACCAACCAAGCCAAAAACCAAAGCAAGGTTGGTCACTTCTTAAATATATTAATTAGTTTCTGTATGTGGGATTCAACTCTGCAGACTTTATCAAAATAAGGTTTAGACCTCATGTCATTAAAGATGAGAACTTAATTTCTATTTCCCTCCGTTCCTTAATAAAACCAAAGCTCCTTTCTGATGCCATTAATTAAAAGTTCTTACATCTTTAAGAAGGACTATCCCAGCTAGTAGCATATTTAAATCTGTATACTTAAGAAATTAAAAAAACTGAAGCGAGACTTATTTTGTAGAAGTGAGTACAAACTGCAGAAATCCCCCCCATTAAAGAATGCTCTGACAATGAATGGAGGAGCCATATTCATTTTACAAACTATTGTTGTTACACATATTTGTGATCCAAGATGCAGAATGAAAGTTTGCCTTTCCACCTTTTGAGTTTTGAAAGTTCAGAGTGGGTTTCAGAATTTGGATTTGGGTCATTCATAGTCATTACATGTGCCAGTATTGCTCCCATAAATTTTTAACCTAAAATTGCACTTTTAGAAAGTGTTTATTTAGTTCCATGTTGAAGCTGGAAAGCACAATCTCAAATCTTTCTCTTTGAAAGATGCAAAACCTAAAATCCAGTTATAGTTGTGAGCTCCCTGTAGTCTGTAGCCCATGTGATGAAGGCAAGGTGAGATGTAGTCTAGAAAATGATTCGGTGACCCTTCCAGAACAATGCAACTAGAACAAACAGAAAGTAATGAAACCTTATAGAAGCCTCCAGTACCTGAAGGGGGCCTTCAAGAAAGCTGGGGAGGGACTGTTTCCAAGGACATGTAGTGATAGGATGAGGGGCAATGGTTTTAAACCAGAGAAGGGTAGGTTTAGATTGGACATTAGGAAGAAGTTCTTTACTATGAGGATGGTGGAGCACTGGAACATATTGCCCGGGGAGGGGGTGGAAGCCCCATCCTTAGAGACATTCAAGGTCAGGTTTGATGAGGCTCCAAGCAGCCTGATTTAGTTAAAGATGTCCCTGCTTACTGCAGAGGGGTTAGACTAGGTGACCTTTAAAGGTCCTTTCCAACCCAAGGCATTCTAGGATTCTAATCTTGTTACTGCTTGTATGAAACGAGGGATGGGTGGCAAAGCAAAGTCTGGCACAGTGATTGAAAGAAAAAACACTCCAAACCAGCCAGATATTCATCTGAATGAAGTGTATCAGAAACAACAGTAAATTTCATTTGGAATGAGACTGGAGAAAAGTTGCTGTATGATTTATGGCCAATAAAAATTGAGTTTATTCCAGCATTTTTGGTTCTGGCCCAGTTCAGGGTGCTGTATTGATTGGGGTAACTTTGCTGTGCTACCACAGCAAGACTTGAATACCGATGTGAAAAATCCCAACAATAGGTATGGCGAGGCCCTTTGAGGAAAGCATTGTCTTGGTGCTATGGAAATTTCTCATTACCACTGTAGACATGTTTGTTTTGGGTATGGCAGAGAGAGAGAGAGAGGGGGAAGGAGGAGGGCCTGTTCCGCAGCAGCTATCACAGTATAAAACCCCTCTCATAGGAACATCTAAAGACATTTTATAAATACTGATGAAGTCTCCCGAGACCCTGTCAATTTTCTAAAATAATATGCTTGTATTGTGGAAAGTTACTCTGCTCTCTGGAGGAGTTATCAAATTGCACAAGACCACAAATGCGTAACAAAGCTCTCAGTAAACATAGGTTATTGCAGAAGAACTGCAAGAAAAATATTGTGGCATAAAGACAGGGTGGAAAGGAGAGAAGCTGATTTCTCCTGAAAGCGATACTGAACTTTTCCACTTCCAGGTGTTCACAGACACTGCCTGTCACCAGCCTCCCAGAGGACACACAACCCTTCTTGCAGGACAGTGCTGGTCAGCAGGGCTCAGACCGCCCTTCCTGCTATTTAAGCTTTATCTTTCCAAGTGCTTGGGGCAGGCACCCACGTTCCTCATCCCTTACTACAACTCGGTGCCTTGCCAGGCTGCAATAATGATGGCAGAAGAGGAGCTGACCTTGCTTACCTTTCTGTGTCACAGACTTAGGGCTAAAAATATATGCAGCTGAAAGTGGTTTTATTTAAGCACACAGCTTCCCCCCTAAATCCATGCACCTTAATATGCCTTTAATCTTGTTAGCAAGCAAGTACTTGGAAGCAAACTGAAAAAACTCCATTAAGTGCCATGAACACTTCCAGTCTAGGCAATTTTAATTTAGCTAATGTTCTTTAATAACATGACATGTGACAGGCAAAACTATTTCAATTCAAAAAAGAAAATACAAGGGAAATTTCAACAACTGTTAATTTTGCAAATATGTAACATGAAGCAAATTATTAAAAAATAGGTTATTCCACACAAGACCCACTTGCAAAAGCAATATTTTCTCAGCACTAATAGCATTTTGACATTTATAGCTATAAAGCAATTATTATACATTGATTGCAATATGGTGATCATGGCGATTGCTCTCATAACCAAAGAGGGAAACACTGCTGACCAACTGGGGGGGGAAGAATGAAGCAGTCCCAACAGGCCACAAAAAGGCAATTACAACTTAGGTTTCTTTTTCTTGATTTTTTTTTTTTGAGGCCTCAGGTTGATTATTTACATCAAAATGGAAAAAGAGGACTGTCCATCTATCAGCACAACTGTCAGAGCAGTGACTGAAATCTGCATAACAGGTTTTTATTTTCACAGGGTTTCCTCCCATGCTCTTGGGTCACAAAGACAAATGATGGACACAGCTGATGGCTTCCTGAGAGAGTTAAGCCCTGTATTACCTTCCTACCCACTAAATGTGCCACAATGAATTTGTAAGCATGGCTGTTCCTGAGCAACTTAAAGTACCTCTTAAATACCAAAATTACACAATTCTCTGGCTAGACTCCGTGTGATGTTTACCCTATAGATATACAAAAATGTCCTCATACTGTATATTTAATTAACAATGAAATCACTCAAAAAATCCATCCTGACTGGAGTTTTTCAGGTGAATACCCCAGTGGATAGTGATGGATTTAACCTGTTTTTCTTGTCCTTAGTGATAACAACTACTGCTCTAAAAAAGTGTCACAGGAGACTTTATACAAGGTTTTGGCAGACAGGCCATTCACTTCCCAGAATACAAATTATTAGGACTTGGCTCCAAATCTTCAGAAGTTTAGGGTTTTTTAAATTTATTTATTAAAAAAAAAAATTTTCCTTGAGTTTTTCTACACCCACAGCTTAGTGAACCTTAACCTGTTTCTGTTATCACAAAATGCTCAGAATATATTTCTTGAGTGAGTTATTAGAGTGTGTGTCAGAACTGTTTATCAAATACAGGGCAGACTTATGCTACTGCTTCAGTCTGGAAAAAAAATTAATCAGCAACTGAGAAAAAAAAAAAATCATCAATCTGTGTGGACTAAGCCCACTGGATACCAAAGATGAAGATTCTCTGCAGATATAATATAGAAAAATCCCAGCAAAGAGAAATATAAGCTTGATATTGAAAATGGAAAATGTCCTAGTGGCCAAAAGTTCCATGTGAAAAATAATACATATATGTGTGTAGTTTTGAATAAACATCCAAGATCCTAGATATGAGGCTTGTTTATTATGCACATGCTTAACTCAATGCAGGAATAGTTCACAGAAATGAGAATTATAATGAATTACAACTATTTCTTCAAGCAAATGCATGGGAAATAGTATTTTTCCATTTTTATTTCACATATTCAAATCACATCCTAATGTGATAAAAGTAATAAAATAGTCTGCTGCAAATTCTCAATTTAGTCAGAGTTCAGAAACAATATTACATGTCTTATTGAGGAGTTTTGTTGAAGAATAGTAAAAATTCACAAAGAGCATATGCACAGCTGCACCTGCTGTCAGAAACATCGATCAACAAAAGGTAAGTTGATAGCCTTTACTTCAGAGGCTCATCCCACATATCTTTGATATTATTCTTTTAAACCTCTGTCTCAAATAACAGATTTTTAATCGAAGTATCAAATGCGATTAACAACTCAGAGTAGATTAAAAAAAGGTAGAAACCTTAAAAAGGCAGTGTTACCTTTATTAGCAGTATTGCTGTCTTTACCTTTAGGCATAAAAGAGGAAAAGAAAGTAAACTAATCACAGACAGTTTTAACCAGAGCTCTAGGCAGCTGTGCCCAAGTGCTTGGTTTTGTCTGGATGGAAGAGTCCTCCTTTTCACTAACCTCTTCATCAAATAACCTCATCTGTTTCACCTGATTTCTGAGGAATGACTTCAAACATGAAACATTCCAAATTACTTTTCTAATAATTAGATATCAGCTAAATATTGATTATCTTTTAAAACCAAGCCTCAGATCCTTCCATTGAACTTCAGAACGCAATGGCATATATGGCAGATACAATAAGAAATTAATACAGTTTTTGTTCATCCTAAATTTTTCTCCTAATCAGGTCTTCCCCTAATCCTGTTACTGCAATAGGAGGTTGGAGTGTTCTTTTTAAGAGGGCTTCAGTGTCCATACGAGCATAGCAAGAGAGCAGATCCCATCTGTGTCACTTGAGTATCATGGAAGACATAGGACTAGCATGATCATTAAAGATCATTTAGTCTTCCAGCACTGAGATATAAGCAAATATATGTAGGTAAGATAATAATCTAAATATGCCACTAAGGCAAATTTTCTTTTAAGTTCCAGGTAAATGTATAAGCACTTAGGTCTTAAGTATATCACTTTGACAGTGCTCATTTGATGAGCATCTATTCAACATTTTGTTACTGTTGGAGGCTTAGCTCTTAGTATCTTATTTACTACAAATTATTCAAATCCTAGTCTGAAAGAATGATCATTAATTTCTTCATGGACTTTTTGAAGGCTGTTGTCATTTATACTAGCCAAAGGCCTCAGGAAAATTTATCTTCTCTACAGGTGAGGGTCATAACAGCAGTTCGGATTTCACAGCTGAGAAAGTGTGACACAGTGACATCATGTTAGACATGTCCACAAATATTGAGTGTAAAATGACTGGTTACTACTGAATTTATACAATCTAAGATAGAAGTTGACTCACCATTCAGACGGAAATAAGCATATTTCCCTGGGACAGACAAATAGCTGAGATGAAGATAACCTTATCTCCACCATGGGAAAATTCCACGGTTTTCCTCCTAGTCACTGAGGTGCTGCAGAACTCCTTTACAAATGTGGTGGAAGATAATTTAGCCCACAGTGGAACATGGTAGGTTTGAGAGATTTAATTCCTAGGAAGGATCTGGGGTAGGTTTCTTTCCCCTCTCTCTTCTTTGTGAAATTTTCCCCTGAAGCTCAGAGGAAAACAACTCCTGAGAGCCAGCAGGGCATAGAGTTATGCAGCAGCCACTAGATCTCGGCACGCATGCAGTGAGTGGCACAAGGTGGCCGTGCTTAGGCTACAACCTCTCACTGAATGGATCCTATATAGAAATAAAGCAGTGGAGAAAAAGGTAAATACAGAGACATTGCTGTAGTGCTCATGCCCTAAAGCTGTCACAATGATGACATTCAAACATTAACTTCAACACTTAGATGGTATTCTTTGGGACCATTTATATCTGGCCAAGACAAGATATCTGTTATATAGGAATTTAAATCTAAGCTGCTCGCCCTAGGCTCTCTTTGTAGTCAATGGAGAGAATGAAGCAGTTCTAGGGCATGATTCATCTCCTCCTAAGGCAGGAGTCCAAAACAGGTCAGATGAATCATGTCCTAAAAGCATCTGTTTCTTTCCATTGACAGCAAAGGGGCCAACACCAATAAGCTCAAATACAAATTACTATCACATAGAAGACTTCTGAAGTTTGGGGAGCTGAACCCCACTCATGCCCTACAAACAGGCTGAGGTGCCAGGACTCAACTTTGCTAGGTGCAGCCTTGCTAGAAAAAAAAGGCTCTTTTTTACTTATCCTCAGACTTCCGAAAGTGCATATTTATCTCTTCCTTGTTCACATAGGAGCCATTTTCCTATTTCTTTCTTTCAGAAGCTCATGTCACCTTGAACTTCACAGCATGCCCTTGTAACAGCACTCCTTTAAGTGCTCTCCCTACTTCCTTAGGCACTTCTCCTACTCTGCAGCCTTCTCCTGAGTGCATTTATCCCTTGCAGCTGCATTTCATCATCCCATCTGCTGTCTTACCAGTGTTTGCATTAACCATTTCTCTGCTTGAAAGAACTTGGAAACTCTAAGATACTTTTATTAAGATTTATCCATACTGTACACACTAAGTATGTATGCATGTTAGCTTATTGCATTTGAAGGAAACAATCTGGAGAACTGGTAAAATAATGTAAAAATTTAAGTCATCTGGACCATCTCAAATAAGAACAAATTTGTGGGTTTTCTCTCAATAAGTATTCTCTAGTATTCAAGGACCCTGTGCTGTAATAACGAAAATACTGCAGCAGCATCATAAGGGTCATACTAAAGTTCAACCATAACAGAATAAACCATGCAAGCTGCATCAATGAAAAAACCAGATACTTTTTCCTTCCAAGGGGAACTACAAACCATATACTTCAAGAAAAAAAAGTTAACTGTGTTTCACACAAGTTAGAGGTTACATTACCACGCACCAACACAAAATAGCAGCCGCAGCACAGACAGCTCCACAGAAAGGGAGACAGTTTCTCATGAATTCTTAATTCATTTAGGAATGAACATACTCTTACAATTTGTAAAAGAATAAACCTGTTCTGAAGAACAATGCAATCTGTGGAAAGGAGGAGTATCAAAGAATTTTCCTTTTGATCTGAAAAATACACCTTTTAAGCGTAACTATATGAATCTGAAAGAACAGGAAATGAAGGTAAAAATAAAACTATAAATATTAAAATTTCTGTAAAAAACAATCGCTGTGAAGTTTCCCAATTCCTAAATGGTAGCTATCTCGTGAAACACTAAAAAACAGATAAACAGAATAACTTTTCTCTATACTATATTAATTTTCCTATGTTTCTAGCCTTATTTTTTCCAATCAAAGTCATCAATTTACTCAGCTGAGGAAAACACAAGCATTGTGTAGTCTTAGGTTTAAACAGCACAAAAGAAATACATCATTTTAATTTTACATATATGAAAAGCGTTGCTGAATTAAAATCATTTACATTCAGCTAGGTTTATGCTTGTAGGATTGCAGCCTATTTCATGATTAAGTTTATTTCAAAACCTGTTGAATTTTTCATATCTAACATCTCATATGTGGTTCTAAAGCAGATATACAAATATCAGTCTAAGGTGGCAGAAATGATCAACATTTGGATTCAACATTCTTTTCTCCTCTTGAAGAGGGATAAGAAAGTGTCAGGTATATGAATGGAAGGATAATTTCAACAGAGCAAGAATGCTTGAGGGAGACTCCATGAAGAAACTACTTTAACTTAACTGTCTCTATAGTTTTAATGTTCGTCACCAAGGATCATGAGTGCTGCCAGTCATTTGCATGATTAATAAAACAAATCCTGTCCAAACTAAACATGACCTTGTTAAAAACCTGTAATTGGCCCACTGAGGCTGTGACCTGGCCAGCTGTGCTCCAGTGGATATGGGAAACTGTCATGGTCACCTTGAGATCTGCTACCGGAAATAGCAGTGACCCTAGAAGCAGCAGTCTGCCCTTGCAACTCAGCTGCAGGACAGAAGCTCCATGTCTTGTCCTGACTTTACCACAGTGCATTTGCTCTTAGGCCTTAAGAGAAAGAAATATGGAAATCTTCCTTCTAAGTTTTATAGTAGTTCTATCCTGGAAGATAGGAGCCAGTTATTTGATGGGGAGTGTAGGGTGTTCATGAAATGCAGTTACTTTTAACTTTTAAAACAAACTTTCCAAAATGTTTAAGTTTTAATGTCTCATTTTCCTTGAATAAGAGTACATCTTGTCTCAACACTCCACATATATATTAATCTCACTGATGACACCATTGATATCTTTGGAATGGATCAGAGATTTAAAGGCATACTGTAAGCTTGAAAAATCATATTTTCAATGGCATTGTAGTACACTTTAATCTTCACTGTTTTATTATACAAAAAAAGGATAGCAACCTAGAGTTAGGAAAAAAATAGAGAAAATTTTTCTAATGGTGTATATATATAAAAATGCTCTAAAGCTTTTTCAAGACAAATCCCAAATTTGCCTTGATGAAATCTCTTGAAAATATTTTCCTATGTATTGTTTTTCTTTCCAATTCTTCTATTAAACATTGTTCTACTATTACTCAAATCAAGCAGAACAGATATGCACTAATAGATCAGACATCAATGTCTGGAGTGAAAACAGTCTTCCAAGCTTTTAATGCGACTTCTGTGAACCCGCTCCGTTTTATTCCCTTAAAAAATGAAACACTCATTAAACAGGTCACTTTTAATGAATTTAATGAAACATGCTTTTTGCATGACAGAATATTTATAATTCTTACATGACTAGAATTTGCTAAAGGCCCATTCTAACATGAAGGAAAGTGCAAGATGTCACTCCATTCTGAAAGTTGCTCAGTCATAATGCTCAAAACCTATCACATTGAAAATTAAACTATTGAAAGAAGTTCACAGATCTATACCCTTCGTATCTGTCGTGACCCTGCTGTGGTACCCATGGAAACAACCCTCTGTGTTACTATGTCCTTATGCATTTTTACATCACCTTCCACGGTGCTGTCTTTCAGCTTAGTCTTCTATGTATCAGGCTATTAGTTTAGAGTCCCAGTTAATTGCAACTGCTTTTGTATTTCACAAGCTGACCTCCTTATAGGTATCATGGCCCAGGTCTCTCCTGGACCATGGAGAGGGATCAGAGTCCCAGGTGAGGGACTGCATGATTGTCTCACACAGGCTGGGATGTGCTGGACCAGACTGTATACTGTCATCACATTTCAAAAACATCCAGGTCGATGTGCTTGGTACTTTTCTGCAAGTTTCAAGGAGGGCTGTCACACTCTATCATTTCAGAAAACAGGAAATATGAACATGAAATTTACTATACTCATTCTATATAAGCAAATTATTGTAGCCTGGAAGTGTGCAGTTCTCATACACTACTTACATGTTTGTCAAACTCCCAACTGCATGTGATTTGTTCAGTTAAAGCAGTCCCTAAATCATAGACGGTTTGGATTGGAAGGGACCTTAAAGATCATCTAGGGCAGGGACACCTTCTACTAGATCAAATTGCTCTAAGCCCCATCCAACCTGGCCTTGAACACTTCAAGGAATGAGGCATACACAGTTTCTCTGGGCACACCTGTTCCAGTGTCTCACCACCCTCACAGTGAAGAGCTTCTCCGATCTAAACCTAGCCTTTTTCAGTTTGAAATCTTTGCCCCTCACCCTGTCACCACACTTGCTGATAGATCATCCCTCCCCAGCTTTCCTGTAGATCCTTACTTCCTGTAAGTACTGGAAGGCCTCTATAAAGTCTCCCCAGAGGCTTCCCCTCTCCAGGCTTAACAACCCCAAACCTCTCGCCCATGCTCACTGAGGAGGTGCTCCAGCCCCCTTATCATCTTTGGGGCTCTTTAGACCTGCTTGAGCAGGTCCATGTCCTCTTCATACTGAAGCCTCAGAACTGACACAGTACTACAGGTGAGGTCTCACAAGAGTGGATTAGAGGGGGAGAATCAGCTCTCTTGACCTGCTGGCCACGCTTCTGTTGGCCTTCTTTCTACGCAGACCATGATATGATTGGCTTTCTGGGTTGTGAGTGCACATTGCTGTCTCACATTCAGCAGTTTTATTTCCACCAACATCCCCCCAAAAAAATCTCTGTAAGGCTGCTCTCAATCCACTCATTGCCCTACCTGTATTTGTGTTTGGGATTGCCCTGACCCAGGTACAGGACCTTGCACTTTGCTTTATTGAACTTCATGAATTTTGCATGAGTCTATCTCTCAAGCCTGTCCAGGTCCCTCTGGATGACATCCCTTCCCCCCAGTGTGTCAGCCGCACCACACAGCTTGATGTTGTTAGCAAGCTTCACGAGGGCNTCCCCTCTCCAGGCTTAACAACCCCAAACCTCTCGCCCATGCTCACTGAGGAGGTGCTCCAGCCCCCTTATCATCTTTGGGGCTCTTTAGACCTGCTTGAGCAGGTCCATGTCCTCTTCATACTGAAGCCTCAGAACTGACACAGTACTACAGGTGAGGTCTCACAAGAGTGGATTAGAGGGGGAGAATCAGCTCTCTTGACCTGCTGGCCACGCTTCTGTTGGCCTTCTTTCTACGCAGACCATGATATGATTGGCTTTCTGGGTTGTGAGTGCACATTGCTGTCTCACATTCAGCAGTTTTATTTCCACCAACATCCCCCCAAAAAAATCTCTGTAAGGCTGCTCTCAATCCACTCATTGCCCTACCTGTATTTGTGTTTGGGATTGCCCTGACCCAGGTACAGGACCTTGCACTTTGCTTTATTGAACTTCATGAATTTTGCATGAGTCTATCTCTCAAGCCTGTCCAGGTCCCTCTGGATGACATCCCTTCCCCCCAGTGTGTCAGCCGCACCACACAGCTTGATGTTGTTAGCAAGCTTCACGAGGGCGCACTCGATCCCACTGTCCATGTCAACAACAAAAATGTTAAACAGCACAGGTCCAGGTTGAGAGCCCTAAGGAATGGCACTCATCACTGGTCTCCTCTTGGACCTCAAGCCATTGACAGCAAATCTGAGTGTGACCATCCAGTCAAATTCCTTATCTGCCGAGTGGTCTACCTTATTCACTTGCATTAACGACTATGTCCTCACTTTGAAGATAGCACATGCACTGTCTCTTCCTCAACAAACCTTTTCCATTTCTTTCCCTTGTTTAGGTAACAAACCAGAAAGAAAGGCTTTTTACTTCCTACACTTGATGGAGAGATACTAGAAACTGGTTTTACCTTTGATATGGCAACTACCTCTAGCACAATTAAGGCACAACTTGATTCCATACTGCTCCCAAAAGCCTGTTACAGATTCTTTTAGCCTGTGTAACTCAGGGTCTCTTATATGGAAAGAGTTGTAACAGACACCTTATCTAAATTAAGTTTATCCCTTAGGAGAAGCTCCTGGTATACCTAATGCCAAAATACCATAAATCAGTGACACAGTCGTCACGTTCCTTCGCAATATGTTGGATTGTATATCAGTGCAATAAGCCATGAGGAAAGAAAAGGGGCAAACTGTTCAAAAATCTTGACAAAATCTTGAGTAGATAATTCAATTCTGCCAGATTTCTGAGTTTCCAGGACAACCTCATGTTTTATTAAGTGGGAAATTGGGGAGGAGAAAAAAAAAAAAAAAAAAGAACTGCAAGGATATTACTTTGAAAGAGATTGCTTAGATGAGATTGGTTAAGGAGATTGACATTTACAACAATAAAATTTATTTATAGCTCATGCAGCCACCAGCAAAAGCAGATCAGATTGCAGTTGATTTAGGTTGGCCAAATGCATTCTTGGGAAGTGAAACAAACAGGATCTTAGTATCAGCATACTGACTGACAAGTCTCTTAGCAAACTGATACTGCTAAGTGCCCCTCCAATGGCCATGTGCCAATACTGCTATCCTGCCTCTAAGGAACCAGCGATCTGTTCAAGTTATCTGTCCAGAGGGAATATCATCAATGATGTTTTGCGTCTATTTTGATTAGCTTTTAAATATTGTCTTGATACTACCAGCCCTTGCCAAGGAAGTCACAGTATCTTTCTTCAGCCTTTTTAGCTGGTGCTTTTGGTTAATGGTCTTTGTTTTAAAACGCCAAGAATAAAAACATACAGTAGACAGATATATTGCTGTGAAGGAGTGTCTCTTTCCTCTCTCTGAGGAACTGATTTCTGCATCAGTTCGTCAAGTCAGTCTGTGCACATATGCAAGACCCAACATAATCGAATAAATAACTATGTCTGTGCTTCACCTCCCCATTCACTTGCTTCTCTGAAGCTGTAGAGGCCATACAACAGACAGTGCCTAAAATCACAAGCAACAAGAGCATAGTAAAAACATTCAATAGTTAAAAATTATTTTTCATTTTCCATATTGATTATGAGTAACACTGGGAATTGGGGCAGGTGTTCAAGATTTCTGGGCAGCACATAACTCTTGGATGTGAGCATGAATCCTCTCTGCAGAAATTCCCAGGGGCAGGGATATTACCTCCAGTACTATTTTTTCCTCTTTCTCCTTTATTTTATTCTCTTGAGCAAATACTCCCATTCATTCTACAGCATTACAGTCTCAGATGCTTACTCACTATCAGCAATGACCTCACTTTTGTGATACAGCCTTCTTTATCCCTAAATGGGAAATGTATCAATATATGGGGGGAGGAGGGAGGGAAGCTGAGGTATTCACCATGGCCTTCACACCATTGCTGATACCAGATGTTCACAGTGCTTGAACCAAGTCCCCACACGCTACAAAGCAGCTTTCAGGGTGAGTGGGAGAATATAATTTGTGTGCCTTTATTTTTCTTTCTAGTTTTTAAGCATTTAAACAGCATTTTTGAATCATTTTCTGACTCTTTTCTTGAAGGCCCTAGAGCTAAGAAAATATTAAAAAACTATAAATGGGTTTCTGGTATTTATATTGCTCCAAGAACTAGAACCTTAAGAAAACTAACTGGTGATACATTCGAGCCCTATGGGCAATGTAGTCCTTTTCAGTCTATCTAGAGTTCTTTCCCTATGTATGCTAAATCTATAGTCTCTGTACCTGCCATTTACCCAAACAGATAATTAAACAAAAATTCCATTAAGCTTAATACATGTTGAAAATAATCTCTGCAGAACAAACCTTCATCAATCATGAAACAGCAGCTTGGAATCAGGGGGGCTATTTTCCAAGGGTAACTATTTGCAACAATAATTGTCATTTCTCATTTGAACAAAAGTTCTCCTAACTAGCATGTCAATACACACTTGAAAAATGGTTGGAGATCTGCTGCTGCAGAGGATGGAAAAAATAGCAGATGCTTTTGTGAGCACATGTGAAAGCACATGTATGGGCATCTTCAGTTAGAGTCGTGTTTGTTCAGCTGTTATTCCAAAAATAATGGCTTGGATATAAAATGGTAGGCATTTCTGTGTGCCTTTCTTGTCTGGATACAAGCCAGAAAACAATTTTGGGCTTAACTGAAAGACTTGTTTAATATATATATTTTTTCCCCCTCACAGTTTTCTGCACTAAAATGTTATCCCTTGTACCATTCTTTAAATACGTATGTGGCTTAGCCAAACTACAAAGAAAAGGCTTTGAAATTCAAATGAAAACAAAGACAGTCCCAATAGTTCTGTGACTAGGAAATTTAATTCCTTCCCCATCCCCTTCCTAGACAGGGCAGTCTGCTTAGCTTTTTTAACACAGGCTCTTGAGCTGTGTTTAATTGCTAAACCTCCTAACAGCTTGTACATAAAGAGCTGTCCTGGAGCTGTACACCAATCTTGAACAATCTACAGCCCAACTTTGCCATGCAAACTGAGCTTCTCTTAAGAGAGATTTTATGCGTCTGTTGAGTCTTGTCCATTCAGTCTGCCAAACTCCAGCAGTTAATTTGACCTCAGATTTTAGATGGTGATGCAGTTACTTGCGGAAGTAACCACATTCCTCATGTTGTAAGTGAAGAAAAGGAAACACCTGCAGATGAATAGCACATCTATCCAACAAATTTGGGCAGAATGGCTCAATCTTTGGACACCTCTGAGGTATCCAACTCTTTCCACTTCTACTTCTATGAAAATTGTTTAGGAGACTAACTGAGGTGCATTACGAGACTAAAATTGAAGCCCATATTAGGTAAAGATCCTCACCCAGTCAGCTCTATTTGGCATCAACATTTACCTGCCACAGATTCTGACCCCTCAACCTCATATACTGCTATTTATTAAATATTTATCCACTGCTGTGATGTTAATGCATTCAGTTATGGATGCATAGTTGAGCAGAAAATTTAGGCAGAGGTATTCTGGTATTCATGAGAAAGCTGGTGTCTAGAGTCTCATGCTAACGGATCAGTAAACCTGGGTGAAAAATCAGAAAATGAAAACAGAAAGACAAGAAGAAATTCATAGTTGATGCTGTGTGTTTTAATTTATTCTTTTTCTCTTGTTCCACAGAGGTTAAGAGGAATAGGAGCTTTTATAAGCATCAACCCCAAAAACTACAAGAAAAAGAAAGCATATTAATAAATTGATTAAATTAGTGGTTTCAATAATAATTACAATGCTGAAATCCCTTTTCAAATCAGTCTTTAGAAAGTTAGAGAAAATAAGTCTGAGCAAATAGAAAGCAGTGAAGACACTGTAAAATAAACTAATGAGAAAATGAGATGAAAGAATGCATGCTACTTTGGATTGAGCCTATCGTACTATGCAGCTGTCTTGGAAAAGCCACAGGCAAGTAAGTGCTGGAAAACTGGAAGAAAATGCTATTGGCTCACAAAGGGAAAAGGACAACATTATTCAAATTCACTGTTCATTGTAACTGCTCGTGGTCTTTTATTAGACCACATAAAAAGAGCAAAACAGGTACAGCAGTACCAGTAAAATGTATGTGGGCATAAATATGAAGGCAATGTCCTGTAAACATTCTATTAAAAATGCCAAAATGTAAGAGACTTCGCAAAAAAAGGCCTACACTGCATCTATTTTCTAGCTCATATAGAGGATGTTATTATGTGTTTAAGCATTTGTTCTTTCCATTTTTCCTAATTAGAGAAATTTTTATTTTTAGCTATACCTTGTTCATAGAAAAGATTTTTGAAGCTCTTTAAACAAGAGGGCAATGACTACTAAAAATATATGTTCCTGATAGCTTAAGAAAAGCACTGTTTCCTCTTTGATCAAAATCCAATAGAGAAAGAATACCAGAGGTAAGTCAAAATACCAACACAAAATCATTGAGCATCTTATCTCTATCAAATTATACAGAAAGAGCACCCAAAATTATTTTAAGTTTCCCTATGATAGCAACTGTAAGGAAAAATAAATGTTCAAAAGGGATGGGCAGCATTGCTTGTAAAATAAAGGGAAGAATTAATATTAGACCCAGTTGTTCACAGCCATATAAGCTTTGGATATTTGAATACAGAATTTCTTTAAATGTCAGGGCAAATATCCAACATGTGTCCATGTTTATATCTTTCCAGGCATATTTCCATGCAGACACATAAAATAATGTTCTCATGCTACTGCAGCAGGCAAAAAATTCCACTAGTGAGGTTAGAACTGAACCACACACTGCAAACTGCAGAGCCACTTAGAGCTTTGCACTAATACAGCTTATGTTCTTATAATATAGTTACCATACAGGTGTCCACAGATATCAATTTTGGCATGTCAATAAGGGGCTATTTTGAACAGTGGAGATGGACAGGCTGAAGTTGGAATTTCAGAGAAGTGATGATGCACAAATGACTATTTTAGTTTCGAAAATTTCAGAAGACACTCATTTCTGCTTCCAGCATGAATTTGGTCCTTTTTTATGTAGAGTTAATATTACAAGGCAGTGTAAGACAAGGCGTAAAAACAGAACTTCAAAATGAAAGCTACTTTCAGCTTCAGGTTGCCATTCAGTAAATGTAACTCTAGCTAAATATAGTGCCTTTAAAAGAAAAACAACAAACAGAAACTGTGCAACTCTATCAAAGCCATTGGACCAACTTTTTATTTGATTGCAAATGATGCTGGAGACCAAATAATTTAAATTAATGCTCTAGTGTTGAGTTGAAGAGATGTTTTTAATGGAGTAGGAGTGGGACAGTGTAATGGTTGTGGAAAAAGATTGAAAAGTTGTGGGTTGCAAGGGTGTAAAGGGTACCTGTTGAAAGGTTCAGAAAGCTCTAAAAATACAGAAAACCGAGGAGATTCTGCAATCGTGAGAGAAGCAATAACTTTGTCATCATTTGGAATTCCTGTATTTCTTTTTTTATTAAAATTCATTTGGATTAAGTTTTGGGCTCTAGGTAAGTTAAGCAAAAATCTTCGCTGAGAAAATTTATATTATGTGAATCACTGACCTGTTACTAAAATTAAGTAGATTGTAGACACTTCTAATATGTTTAGGAGGAAAAAAAATCTAAATAAATAGAATTGTTATAAAAATATGCTGATTTAAACTTGGTTCATGATTTCAGCTTGTAGAAAAAAAGTCACTTGAAATCTAACGTTCCTTAAGTTGTTTGTTTTTTTCTAAACTCAGTTACCACTGTCATCAACAAGACCTTGTAAAACTGCTCCATACATTGACAGATGCAGTTTGTTAATAGCATGACATTCAAAATACTTCAGTAAATGATGCAGAAAATACAAGACTGCAAGGTGTGGAGATTGCCATTAATAACAGATAGGACAGCAAGAATACTATTTTGGAACACACAACTATGGAAATTTTCACTGTTTTGGATTATTTGTTTTGCCAGTACTTTAGTATGTAGAAAAATTACTATTTTTTTTAGAGCGCCTAAAATTAATTTCCTGAAGATGATCTGATGTAATGCATATTGTTTGATATGTTCATGACTTTGAAGGTGGTGGATTTTTAGAAGCTCCTGCTGTGTCACTGCTAAATTCTGGATTCAGCTCTCATCTAAGACACAAATCATCGTTTTGAGCACCCCAAGGTCTAACTTTAGTCACCACTCCATAAGGCAGAGAGTTTCCTAAAAGTCTTGTGTTATATTATATTAGCCAACGGTATTTTAATTGCAATTCACACCTGTTTTGTCAAACGAATCCTGCCTGAAGTATTTATATTTCAGAATGAATGATAGACACTTCTGATCCATATTAATAGCACCTATTGTAGTCCTGAGAAACTACTGCAGGTTTAGATGTCTGAAAATGAGGTTATGAGTAAAAATCCTAGTGTTTGTGTTGACAGAGGCCCCAACTCTCCATAGATCCTGCACAAAAACACATATTTGCATAATTGGAGCCTGATAAAGTTTGTCCTTGTGGTTTTTTTTTTTCCTTTTTAGGGTGATTGTGATTAGACCCCAAATTAGCCCAAGATGACATATAGCCAAATTTCAGGAGTATCTCACACTACACTAGCATGGATTTTTTCTGTATATATAATATCTGCAGTAAGGAGATTGACATATACCTGAAATATTTTCCTTTTAAAATCAGTTAATCTGTTCACATTTCTACTTCCTAAAACTTCTGTTGTAATTGCGATCCATTGTGATCAACATGTTCAGCTAGTTTGTAAGCAAAAAAAAATTAAAAGTAGAGAGTGATGCTAAGAAAGTGGGAAGAAATTAAACTGTTCACAGAAATTTTAGCACCATCTGCTAAGGTACATAAAGTCTCAGAAACCAGCATACACTAGCCAAGAGTTAATCAGGAAACATAAAACTCTAAACTTTACTGTATTATATGTTAAATTCAATAGAAGGCAAGTATGGAGGTGAGAATTAACTGGGTGAAATATGACATGTTTTGGCATGTTGAATACTATACATGCACAACATTTTTCAAATACTTCTGTGAGGCTAAGCAACTTGTTTGGAAGAAGATCCAGCACCCCTACCCCTACATCTAGCCCTCAGCAGTTAGTCAAAGAAGTGCTAGTGCATAAAATAATGTGTGTTTCTACTCTGATTTCACTGAAGGAGAACTTCACTGGGTGGGAGGCACAAAAAAAAACACAAAACAAAACACCCACACAAAAAAAAACCAACCAACAAAAAACCCAAACACCACTAAAACAACCAAACCAACAAAACCCAACCATCCAAAAAGAAAAAAAAACATCGAACAAAACCAAACCACAAAGCAGATAGGATGCAGTTACATGTTGAGCCAACAGGCTGTATTTTGAGTTTCTCCAGGTTTTATAGGGAAGGATTTAAAGGGTTGGACAAAATTACTGACTACCGAGTCTGGTTTCCTTCCTCAGCAATTCAAGCATACTTTAACAACGTAAAAGAGTAGAAGAGAAGCCTATGAAAGTCACATAGACTAACAAGTGGCCCTGAATAAACTCCACAGAGCATACTTACAGACATGTATGCTTTATGGTGCTAAGCAACCACATACTTCATTGGAAAAATTTGTTTAATATCTCTTCCAGAGGACAGGCCTGAAAGGATCTGTGTCAAGGGCAAACTTGCTGATACCCAAGGCCACAGAACAGACCTCCAGCATGAGAATAAAGCCACTAGAGAAAAAAAAATATCTGGAAACTAACGTGTTTAAAGCCAAGCATGACTGTCACCCTGTACAGTGTCAATCTTCTTACCAGTCCAGTGCTAAGTATTACTTGAATTTGAGAAGAGTGAGGCAATCAGAGAAAACTATTGGATGCTTATTCACATCTTCTCATGACAACAACCAAAGCTAGTTATTCAAAGTTCAGACCTGCCTAGCAATGTCAAGTTCTCCTGCTGAATTGGACATGAGCATAACTGAGATGCAGAAGAATCACGATGAGCTGTATGCAGACCCCAGGGATGAAGGGTGCTCTGCAAGGGCACATACTAACTTCTCCCCATGTCCAGCACTTTTCCATTTCTCTGCTCTTCAGAATAGAGGGCAAATGCTCCCGGTACTGTGATTACCTAAGCACTATCATTTGCATCTAACTGTATTGTTATTATGCATAGCTGTAATAAGAAAATGTTGACAGCATGCCTGCACGAAGCATTTGAATCAGCTCAAATGCTACAGTGTTGCACAAAAATTGCACGGCTACTGTCAAATCAAACACATTGAAGGGTACATTAGGCCTTAATTCTCTCCCTGTCAGCTACCTAATAATCACTAAGCACCCCAATTACACAAAATGTAAAGTCAATTACATATATTTATTAAGTTTAGATCTCTTCCATTACCAAATTTAAACAGAGGTCCCTTCAAACTTGTCCCAAGTACAAGTCCAGCTTGGTACCACTTTGCTGCCAAGCTCACAGGACAGTTTATGGAGGATCATGTCTTCTTGTGAGGTACTCTACTGATAAAAAATACTACTACATTTCTTAAATTTCTCTATGGGCTATGTAGTACAATGCATGGCTCTGTGTGACCCTGACTTTTCAAGTTTGAGGGAGGGATTGGGCATGGTAATCGGTATCTGTTCCACAGTCTAAACAAGCAGAAACAGCTCTGTAGCATCACCAGGCATCCAGCAGCTTACTTCAATTGCAGACTGTGGTATCAAACAGAAGGGCCACAGGCATTCCTTCTAGTGAAGACCTGCAGCATAACAGAAGAGTGGACTAACTGAAACTTCTAAAAACATCCAGACTTATAACTAGATAAATGTCACAGCATATCTAAATGCCCATAATAACCAGAAAGTAATATCAGTTGTCTATAATCTTGCTATTTGCAAAACCAAGAGCCTTTAGCAGGAAATAGGAATACAGGTAGGGATGAAGTTAGATCAGCTGTTTCCACAAAATTCCAGTTAAGTAGCTGCCCTTATTTTTTTCTTCGATCTTCTGTTCCTATTCAAGGGTTCTTACCAAAGAACTTCCTATCCTTCCCAAGGTTTTGATAAAAAGAAATTCCTAACTGACCTCCAAGTGTGGGCAACATATCCAAATTTGCCTCACAAAGGTGAGCACTGAGCTCTGCCCCAAATATTAGCTCTGCAGAACTTAATCATCAGAAGTGGCTAAAATCTAAAAACAGAAATCAATCTTTCTAGTACAGAAATAGTAGCCATTTTAGACCATTCTTCTGGGCAAGTCTCCAGACCCTCTTAACAACTGATCTGTAATAACACAGCTGTACTGATATTACCAGAGTAAGCAAAATAAATTCTTAAACTCAATTAGAAACACAGATTCATCTTTTTTTTTTTTTTATTGACCAGTCTAACTATGAAGTTACAAAAGCCTCTCAGGATGTAAAATATTCAGCATTGTCTCATCTAGCAGAGACAGAAGCTTTTAGGAAGAAAACTGGCACATCCAGGGCTTCATGGAGATGTAAACCTTCACAGGTTAAAACCAAGGATGAAAGCTAAAGTTAGCTGATGTTACAGCAGTGACAAAAGCTGTTGTGCTAGATTAGGTGATGTTGCCTCATGGGTTCAGAGAAAGACTTATCATCCTTATGAACCCTACAGGTAATTAGGAATTTATGACTCCTGCTCTTAGCAAAGCACACGGGATGCAGATGTGCTCCCTGTCTTTACATGAGTGAGAATGACTGCCAAACACATTCAGGTACCAAAAAAAAAAACCCAAAACAAACCACCACAAAAAAAACAACACATAAAAAAACCAAAACCACACAGTACTGAGGATATAAAGAGGTACTGTTATTCCAGATCAGACTGAGTGGAGTTCTGACGTGAATTATAAATGGCCTGAAATAATGTAAAGGGGCTTGTTTCTGTTTGTGATCAGCTCAGGAAAGGGCTGACTGCTTCAGCACCTGGTTTTCAGCACTTCTTGTGC
Organism: Chloroceryle aenea; assembly: GCA_013399075.1. Lineage (NCBI taxonomy): Eukaryota > Metazoa > Chordata > Aves > Coraciiformes > Cerylidae > Chloroceryle > Chloroceryle aenea. Next base: position 106,567 of record VWZY01006785.1, on the reverse strand, counting down.
TCTGGTGGCAGAGCAGCACTCACAGCAGTAAGAGATATATTGCCCAGGATGCTGTATAAAGCAATTTTGTACCCAAGAGCCAGAAGCCTTTCTAAAGCATCAGCAGATAATGTGTGACTGGGAGAGATGAGGTAGGATTCATAGCAAATTTCCCTCTACTACCATATCTACCCATCTTGGGCTGATGCAAAGAAAAAATTCCAGGCCTCAACCCAGCTGATTACCCTCAGTACTCTTTGGCTATGAGTGGATCAAGAATGGTGATAAGAAAGCCTGCTTCCTGATTCAGCAAGAAACACATAAGCAGCATGTAGTGTCTGTGCTTGCCTGAAGAAGGCAGTCCAGTATTTAATACCGTGTTTTGCCTCTAGAAGACCTTCTAGTCACAGGGGCTGGAGGGATGGGCATGCTGCTGCCCATTCCCCTCTGGGGACCACCCATGCAGGACCAGTTGAGTCCCTTGGTATTATTCTGCAAGGGAGCTTTGTTCTCTGCCAAATGAGGAGCCACAGGTCATCTGTGAAAATCCCACACCCCCTGCTCCAGGACAATCCTGTGAGTCATCTTGTGTTTAATACTCACACCTCCTGCACACTCTTCTGGGAAAGAAAGCCTTGAATTCAGGCCTGCCACCTCACCTGCCAGCAGCTCTACAGAGCCATGTCTTTGTTGCAGAAACAAAAGAGTGCAGAATCTCTTACATAAAGGGCTGGAGATGAGGGGTGGAGGAGGGAGAGAGGTGTCTTCCCATAATATCCTGTCTCTGGGAGTCTGCCAGCAGACAAAGCAAGCTCTCTGGAAGCAGGACAGCGTCCTGCATTGTTGAATAGGTCTGAACCTACTGTCTCTCTTCAGTCTCAAGAATTATTGGGTATAAAACAATGAAATTTTGCCCAAACGTGCTCTGCTGTACAGACCTGCAGAAGGAAGTGCATCTTTAATTGATGTCATAAGAAAAGGCAGAGCAAGTGATCTAGTTAAATGAGTTAAGAGACACCAGTGCACCTTCAAAGGACTCAGAGCAACACTGGTAGTCACTGTTGTGACCAGACATTTAAGTGTTTTACCCTTTGCTCCCCATCCACAACAAAGGCTAGGTCTTCTAAAGCAGGTGAGTGCCCAGCTGCCATTGAAGCCAATGCAGGACTTCCACTCACAACCAGTCTTTTTTGGATTGCAGCCTCTGTTTCAGCACCGAGCAGAAGAGTCAGTGGATCACTGATTATTTTTAAGTTCTTCTGAATTCACAAAGAATCTGTATTTTGCACTGCCTTTCATTCAAAAATTTCCCTTTAAGAAAAGGATGGGGTCAGTTGGCAAAGAAGAAAGTACCCTACAGATCCTCCAGTCACAGTAGCTAACAAGAGAAGTAGACATGTCCTGAAAGAACCATGCTGTACAATCATTTGCAGGAATAAGAAAAAAACCAACCCAGGGAAACCTGGAATCCTAAAGTATTTTCATAGTTTCAGAACAGTTATCTTGGATATCCACAGCTAGTTTATTGGACCTCTTAAAAGCCCTTGACAAGATGTCAGAATTACACAGCATCTTCTACTACCTTTAGATTTAGTAACCACCATGACAAGAGCCAGACACTTCCCAAAATTGAAGGGGCAATCACAGTGTGGCACAAGTTTTCCCTTACAGCTTTAATATGTTGGCAGTGCAATCACTGTCAAAACATGCTGAATCTTCTTTAAATAACTGTAGCAAATTCAGGATGAAAAGCAAAGTAGCTTGTAACTGTATTTTTTTTTTTCTAACTGCATTTTTACCTTATGTTTAATGTCCTTTTGCTGAAAACTGTGAGACTGTGAATCTTTGAAATTCCTAACTGATACGAGACTTATGTTCTTCAGGCCTGGGTCCTATTACATGGAACAAACATTTAATGACACAAATATTGCTTGTCCTAAGAACTATTTCCAAAAGAAAAGCTACTATGAGAATCCATCTAATGATACAAGTAATGGGAGACCGTGACACCATTCCTTTGAGGCTTTTTTCTCTGTTATTGGCTTTCCCAGCTGGCTTTTAACAGTATGATGAACCACTTACTGATTATGAGCGATCTCATCAGCACTAACAATGTCCTCAAGACTCAGCACTATGTCTCCTTTGAAACACTTCTATCAATAGCCAAGGATCACATGGTAATTATCAAAGGCATCAGAGGTAATTCAAACTATTTTGTAGCCTATTACAAGTACTTGTAGAGAGAAGCTTCCCCATCACCAACAACAGCTGAAAGAGTAGTAAATAGTGTTTACTTTTCTTTACATTTTTATACAGGTATCTCATTTGTGAGCCAAATTATTTGAATGCTGATTTGATATACCACCAGAGCTATCTCAGTTTTTCTAAGGGATAACTGTGCACTTTGGAACAGGATTGTAATGTTCTCCATTAACCGTACAGCCCCAGATAAATGACTTTCACAGTTGTCCACCAACATGTTATAGTCATGACTATTACTAGGACTCAGGTCCATTCTCTACAATATACTTAGACTATTAATTGTTAATTAATGAAAAAATAAAGTAGGCATCTTTCTAATGAAAGTTGCATGGAAGCCAATGTAGCTACAATAAGATAAAGGATATATTATGTACATTTTTTGACAGCATTGAACTAGTTAAATTTTACGCATTAACTACAAGGAGAATTTTCCAAACACCATTATCATTCCTACTAAACTAACAATTCTCCCAGAAGACTTAAAATATGTACTCTCCACTTTATTTGAAACACAGAATCTTTCAAATTAAATGTTGTTTGGTTGTTTTTTTATTCCACAGACCAGAAATTACTTTAACTCTACAGGCTGAGCCCCATCAGAAGACAAGTTGCAAAGGGACCATCTTTCTGTCTCTTTCAGTCACTCTTTGCATTCATACAAAAATGTTTGTCTAGGCTATACCATCCTATCTCATCAGCAGATTATTCCTCTCCTTTAAAAAATTCCAGGTGCTTGAATTCAAGAAAAGGAGATAGTACTTCAGTTGCTCACATCATGCCTCACTCATCACCTTCTCCCCCCTTTGCTGCCCCGGTCCTATCAGTTTACACCTTCTCCGCTGCTTTGCAGGTATTGGGAAGAAGCTGCAAAGCCACACCACAGCCAGATGTGTCCACAGGCACATGTACACACCTCCCCTGCCCCTGAAGTTTTGGCATATCATGCTGCCTCCTGTATGGCACAGGACCCACATAGACCCACAGCGAGACCAAGTATCTTGGTGGAGCCTAGACAACTCCATGTGACAATTATGTATATCCCTGCTCGTAGAGTTAAAAAAAAGGATGACATTTCTTTCAAAGTAGGCCTTGAGTATATGTTGCTTGCCTCTGCATCTTCACTGATGATGCAACACTTTTTTCACACAGTTCAAGGTAGAGAAGCTGAACCATATGCTCTGTGACCATTAGTAAACCCATAGCAATTGTCCAAAGGAAAAAGTGCTATATGCGTACCAACAAAATCTAACACATTTCTCCCAACAGCCTCATTTACATTCCTGCACTATGCATGGGGAAAAACACTTGATAAATAAAACATCTTTCTAAAAGCCTGTACCTATTTTGAACTGACATTCCTCACCCAGTATTGTGTGAGATGGGAACGCACGGGAAGGATGTTGCTGAAAGACACCACAGTAGTAAACCACTTGGAATAATTTAATAACCTCCATTCCAACACCTCCCTTTTCTCACACACAGAAACATCTATTTTAGTGTCCTTAGATCGATGCCTTTGCGTTTACAGGCTGAGGAACCTCTGCAGTGTCATCAGGCACTCCTTCAAGCAGCAGAGACATTTAAAGCAGGGACAAGCATTGCAGAACAGCTATGCTGCACCATCCTGTTACTATTATTTGTTTTCTCAATATGCTTCCCAAGGGACAGAAACACACTCCACAGTGTACAAACAACATCACACCGTTATCTTCAAAGCATGAAAAAGATACCAAAGTGAAACACAATTCAAAGGATGACCTTTATGTGCTATTATCTGCAGTGCAGTAATTAATTTTGTCTCCTATGCACAAATGAAATGAATAGCAGTTTTGCAAAATATACAGATGAATGAATGAATAAATAAATGGAAAGCATCAGAAGCCTCTTCCAATACATTTTGTGAAGCTGTACCCAGGGGTCAAAAATAAACGACAATGGCTAGCAACCCTGTATCTGTGCTTTGAAGCACTCACTTGTACACTCGGAAATATTACAAAGACTACTTTGGCTTCAGATGCCAAGAAAACCTTCCAGCAAATGGGACTTGATTGCACCTTTCATCTATTACCCAAGAAAACAGAACCCTGCCAGTGTCATTCATGCTTTCAGATGTAAGCAAAAACTCGCTGGCCTGGGCCAGTCTGTATGGCGTTGCCTATACAAGGGTAGGTACCAGTGGGTGACAGGGCTGGTCTGCAATAGACTAAACTGGGGAGTTAGGGGAAGAAAATTCTGCACAACTACTGTAAGGTTTCATGCAAACACTGCTGAGGCAGATCAGACAACCACTTAAACTGCAAAATTACTAACAAGGTAAACCACACTGGTATGGGCCACAGAACCTATTCTTTCTTAAACTAGATCATCACAAGCAGATGTCTCAGAGAAAACCCAATCTGGTATTCTTGTATATATTTTAAAGAGCATTTTCACATCCATCATCCCTAATCAACAGACATTTTCCTCACCTTAATCCAACAGTATCAGGCCTTGTGTTTCTGAACGCAATTTGTAGAGAAGAGTTAAGCAGAACCAAGAGATACACTTGGCTTTGAAAACACCCTTGCTTCTGCCCTGATTAATACTAGCCCTCAACAATTGCAGACAGTTTTAAGGCAATTTTCCACAAACTAACTCCAGAAACACAGAGGTTTGGGCTTGTTTGTTTGTTAACATCAGAAATATACCTACATTTTCATTTGTTATAAACATGCAAACTCAGTGTTACTGCCCCTTTCACCTTTCCAGTAAAAGGAGTATCACATAGGGACTGATCTTTCCCAAAGAAAGGGGTGGTTTTGTTCAAAAAATCATTTTAACTTTTTGCATGGCTTCACCTCTGCTGGTAGCTAAACAACATGCAGCCACTCACCCACTGCTCTCCCCCAACACCCCTTCCCAGGGGATGGGAAGAATAATCAGGGCTAAAACCCACAGGTTGGGATAGGAGCAGTTTAACAAAACAACACAAAAAAAGAACAATAGTACTAATGAAATGCTAGACAAAGAGAGTGAGACCATACCTGTGCCTAAGACTCCACTTTCCCTCGTCCAGCTGCACTGAAGCAAGTCGAAAACACCAGCCCAACCCTCCCTTCATATACTGGGCATGACATCAGTAATGAATAATAATGGTTAATTGTTTTTCTGTGGCTGTGGACCCTTCCAGCTGCACTCCTTCCCAACTGCTTGGGTCAGCAGCTGCCTGTAATCATGGATCATGGCTTGAGTTGGAAAGGACCGTAAGATCGTCTCATTCCAACCCCCCTGCTGTGAGCAAGGGCACCTCCCACTAGACCAGGTTGCTCAGAGCCTCACCCAGTGCCAGTGTCTCACCAGTTTCAGAGTTAAGAGCTTCTTCCTAATGTCTAATCTAAATCTATCCTGCTCTAGTTTAAAACCATTGTCCCTTGTCCTACATGCCCTTATAAAAAGTCCCTCTCCATCTTTCCTCTAGGCCCCCTTCAAATACCCTAATGTAACAACACAGCACTGACAGATCACTTTTCAGCTTCCTTCTGCTGCTGCATGCTTTGATAGGAGTGAAATACTATAAGAGTTCTGGGCATGCTCCTCTACAATTCTCTAATCCAAGGGCTCAGGCATACAGCGTATGTGGTGCTAACTCCACATTCTGAATTCATTGCAAAACTTTGGGGATCTGTTTTCTGGGATTGTCTGCACATTAGGTCAATGGCTCCTGCTGTTATCTAATTTGCACTGATCACTCAATCACGTAAAGCTGTATGTTAATTAAGCCAATAATGGAAACATATTGTAGGGAGATTTAAGCTTTGCAAAGCTGACAAAGATTACTAAAGTATCAAACAAAAGAAGAGGGGAAGAATGCATTTCAATGGAATGCTTAATTGAACAATTTATTTTTAAATGATTGCAAATTTGTTTTCATCCTTAATTGAAAAAAATAAATGCAAGAACAGAGAAAGCTCTTTACTCCTCCACTACCATAAAGAGCGACAATTCCTAATGCCGGTGTCATACCGAATCAGCAGTAGAGTAGCACAACTGCTCTTTACTTCATAAAAACTCTTGCAGTAATTTGGAGCTTTTATTACTTTAAATTTCAAAACTAGGATAGTTCTTTGCAATTCTAGGCCCATAACTTTGGAATTGTCTCCATATGTTGTCCCAGAATTCCCTGAATTGTTGAAGTATGCTGCAAGCGTGTTTCAAAGTTTATCTCTTCTGAAGAAACTTGCTGATTTTATGTTACATCTTCCAAATGACATTATGTGCCTATGTATCTGTAGCCTGATTCACTTCTTTTTCTTGATGTTAAGATCTGCTGAAACTCTCACATTCTTGGGAGAATAAGCATCACTTTATCCTACAAGTGATCTCAGGGATTACCGTAAGATTTTTAAAGGATAGAAGACATTACTCAAGTAGAGGAAGAAAATTATTGTAAAACTTAAATATAAGGCTTTCAAAGAGTGGACAAATTTTAGGATTACCAGATTAAATAATCCTGTATTTGGAAAACTACTGTTATACTCTGTGCAGGAAAACATGGATTATACCCCAACAGTGGGGTTGTGCTAACATCCAGAATATCAGTATCAATTGACCTCACCTGTATTTTAACACCATTTTGTTTTGTTAGTTCTGTATTTTGCAGTTTTAAATCAATGTACTGTGTAACACTGTCCCTTCCTTTTTCCTACCGGCATGTAGACACAAAGGTGATTGCCTAATTTAACAGTAATGCTGCAAGAAGCAAATTCGTACCAAGACTATTTAAAAGAAAATTCCATAAATAAATAATGTTAATCTGTTAATAAAATAGAAGTCAAATTAATCAGTTTACAAAAAGAGATGCAGTTCAGTGTGATGTCATCCCAAAGATACACTATTTCAAAAATTATATCTGTGCAGCAACTTCTACATAATCTGCTTTTAAAATGCTGTGAAGCAAATTAGGATTTATCATTTAAAAGTTTATTTATTTCCTTCTGCCATCAACAACATGCTGTGTATTTTATGGGTTCTATTAGTTCAGAGTCTGGTTTTATTTGTACTGGAGCAAGAAAATCATGTATTTTGCTTTTAAACCCCAGTTTCTGTCACTGCCGGTAGATGTTTATTACAGCTAGTCATCCCTGATTTGCCTGTTGATTATTGGATTTTATCCAGCAAAATAATTTACCACTAATTCTTATTTTGATAATAGGTTTAAGCTAGAGGCAAGATATTTCTTGGATGGAAAAAAAAAAAAAGACGACGAGATTAAACAGGATATTTTCAAGAAATACCACATAACATGTACTCTTCCTGAAATATAAATTTCTACTGCCTCCAAATGTATTGTTCGCATTTAAAAAAATCAATTTATTATTTAAAGTAGTGCTTATCAGTCTTATTACATTTGAATACATCTTTCTTCATTCACAGAACTCTGGACATGAAAAATTGAACTTTAATGGGGACTCATGCTTAACAGAATCAATATGCATCAGGCACTGCAATCTGTCAGTATCTCTTTAGACAACATGGTCACTCGGAGGCAGAAGTGAACATCCTAACTCCAGAACGACTGAAAAATTGAGAGAAGCACAGTGCTAAATCAAGTTGAGGTAAATTTTCTTGTTGAGATTAAAGTGTGCAGGCAGGTATGTAAGTGCTAATGCACTGCAGTATTAAAACCCCTCCGTGCCTTTCTGCTTTATAATGATATATTTCTACACAAGTTTTATTTATCAGATTTTTTTTTGAGGAATGACTTGCTATCATTCACCCGTCAGGTGACTTGTGTCGTAAACACCATCATGTATTAAGTATTTTTTTCTAGATTTCAAACTGTTTTATACACAAGAGCTGGTAAATACATGGAAACAAGTACTCATCCTAAACTTCATTTATTTTTAGACAAGATGGTGTCTACAAATAGTGTCTACAACAAGTAGTATTATTAACTGCAGATGAAGATGTCCTGTCAAAACTGAAATCAGTTTATATTGTTTCATACTAATATTTTAAAATATTCCTAATGCTCTTATAAATAACCATGGAAACAACAAATTATTTTTGCTTAGGTTATGTGATAATAATTAATTAATTTGGAAATATTTTGGTATTTCCTTGGTTTGAGGCATCAGTGGCCACAGAGAGAAATATATCCTTTCAAACAAGTCATTAAGAAGAACTAATATCTGATTTATTATGCCTAAAGTTTCTACCCTACTGTGTGGCGAACAGTAGTACTTAATTTTCTAACACAATTACATAATCAAAGTGAAAAATTATGTATAATATTTGTTAAAACAACATTTTTTTTTTTAGAATCCTCCTTATTGCTTACTGTATTTTTTTATTTTACAATGTTAGTTACACAGAGGTTTCTAGAATTCTGTTCTTAAGCTATGCTAGGGTTGTGTTTGTGATCTGCTCAATGTGCATGCTGTCCTACATCTGACAGTCATTTTTAAGTGACTGAAAAACTTCTTCTGCACAAACTCCAGTAAGCCTTGTGACAATTACTGCTATTTCTGCAGATGAATGAAAACTGCTCTCCTGCTCATTTTTTTTAAATGTAAATGCCTCTCTTTTTGTCCTTTTGCTCACCAATGTGATGTTACCACCATGGTAACACTGAATACAAATACGACCAGATTGAGTAAAAATATATTTATACTATCAAAATGTAGTTCTAGATATTCTTTCTTCTAGCTCTCTGAGAACTGGCACCCTGTTAAAGGTGGTATTCAGCTACATAATCTGTCTGCAGTTCCTCTGGGTCTATTTTTTAATTTATTTAAAATTTCTTATCAGAGTAATCTGTTTATAAATTTTAAGAAGAAATTTAGGCTCTTTTAAGCTTTTATTAAGTTGCTGCATAGATCTAATTATGCAATACCTAGCTGTGCTTATTCCAAATTAAATATATACTGCTGAGCTTCAAATAATTTTGGGAAGATGACAGGAAAAATAAATAAATGACAACAAGACCAACAAATTCCAATTTGGGGCACAAACTCTTATAGTTTGTTCTGAATTTACCATCTCTGTTTTTTGGTCATTCAGCCCCCAGACTGTAGTCTCAGTTTTGGAAACAAGGGAATTGTTTATCATCATTCTCACCTCCATTCTCCTCCAAAACTTACATTCAATCCTTGCTCTTTGGGGTGCCCATTTTCACCTACTACTTTGGCAGCTTCTTTGCATCATCTTCTTAGTGACTCAGAAATCAGCACCAGAGTACAAATTACCTCCCCATGCTCAGTACATGGCCTGCTGAGACTGGCTGAAAATTTCTTGAGAGCACTGGTGAAGGAAGAAACATCTAGATTTTGAGAGGAGCTGTCTTGCCCCTTTGTTTCTTAGTCCTATCACATTTCAAAACAAAGCACTCACTGCACCTTTTCAATAAATCATAATAGTACAGCTATGGTGATAGAGAGTTACTGTCTGCACGGTCACTAGTGATCCTCCCCAGGAGTTCAGTCCATTGATCTCCATCACCCTACTGGCATAATAAGTGGAAGTTTCATGTGTAGAGCTGCATCTGTGATCTATGTATCGGGTATATAATTGAACCTCGGGAAAATACAGAAGGAGAGACTCACTTCCAAAAAACTCTGTAGATGATTTTTATCAGAAGCATTCTTCTCAGGATGCATTTTACCCTGAAGAGGAGGTTTAGTCAAAACTTAAATTACTTCAGGTTGTTCTACAAAGGTTTGAGAGATTGAACTCTCCAACAACTCACTGGACCCTTATAATTAAGGAGAACTTCTGTGGTTTTTCTTCTTAGAAAGAAACTGAAGAATGGGTATCATTAAATATTGGAGGTATGGTCTCTCAAAGTCCCCAAACCTCTAGGCATATTTTGCTTCACACTGGATGAACTGTGTCTCACAGACTTAAAGCCTTATTTGCAACAAAACACTCTAGCAAGTTTGATAAAGATGAGGACATGGAGGAGGGTAATGATAGTAAGGTCATGCAGTCATGTAGTTGTTCTATCACACATCTTGATGTTTTAGACCATCTCAAAGATTTTATTCTTAACGAGCTTCTCACTCTGTCTGCCGTGATGTAGCCATCACGAACTGTTTAGACTTTTCTGTGTACCAAAAAGGATATAACCACAAAAAAGAGCAGCAGATGCAAAGACATTTAATCCTTAAAAGCCCCAAAGGTAAAAGGGATCAAAGAAGATACCTGGTAGTGCAGAAGCCTTCCTAAAGTTCATTCCTTTAAGTCATACAGAAAAAGATGATGTTCCTTCAAAGGACAATAGAATTTCTGAAAAGAGCTTGAAGAGGAAAATAAATACTACTAAGAAGTGCAGAGGTTCAAAACCAGAAGAATTCAATCTCTGAAAACTAAAATTATTTAACAGGAGATCTGATAGCATTTTTTAAGCTTTTTAATGTTTCATCTAACATCATATTTCTGAACTGCAGTGTGATGTAACTTGCGCTCAGCTCACACATTTTGGGGTTTGCAACTACATCACCTAGAACCTTCCCTTTAAATAAACAATCAAGATACTCACAAAAGTGGCATTCTAAGGAATAAACCATAGAATGGTCACCAGTTCTTCCCAAGCCTTTGTATCCCAGGCTGCTAATAAAGGCTTAATAATATCAAAGAGATCAAATTTCTTTTCTACAGACTTTTTTTTTTTCAGCACAAACCCACTCTGTACTTTTGTGTTAACTACCTCTGAGTTGAAGTCCTGGTGAAGATGAGCTTTGAAAACATTTTAGGACCTCCAGGCTCCACCCCGATCTATCCTTTGATCTGTTATTATATCTGAGAGATATAAAAATCCCTTATGCTTAATGGGATTTTGCATCATCTTAACTAAAAAAAGAGTGCAGCTCTCATCCTATGGTGAATATGTCCAGGTGGAGTTGAGAAAAGAGTCTTTGTGAACACAACTGAGACACCATCGAGGCAGTGACTGTCCTTAAATTCATCATCCTTTACACTCAGTGTTAAAAAAAATTGGAGAATAAGGCCTCTCTGCAGAATAAGAATAAAAAAAAAAGGGGGAAAAAAAAAAAGGTTTGAATCAGAACTTTGAGAATTAGAAGCTATCAAAAATAGGGAGTAGAGGTATGAGTAGAATTTAAATTTATTTTTTTCTTCCTTCCCCCTGCATGCCACTTCCTCTGAGAAATGGTAATCTACGATCCCTGTGCGGGGGAGTCAGTGTTTCCCTCTGCAATGAATGCAACATGAACATAACTGATCTCTAATTCCAGTTTTCAGACATTTATCGAGGGAGATAAACAAAGACTAACGAAGAAGTGGAGTGGCAAATATATTAGCAGGCAGAGGAAATAAATTGTGCATGTATATGAGTAAGAGAGCAGAATGAGTTCAGAAGAAAAAAGTCAGCTTTAAATCTCCTTTCTGCATTAGTCCAGATGTCTTTGCGTCATCAGAATTTGGTCCATCATTCAACACCAAGACTCATTTTTCTGTTGGAAATCTAATTTATAAGCCTCATTTAAGAGCAAACTTCATTTAACAGAAACTATGTAGCATAGAACTAAATCAGAAATTGCTTGTTCTGCAGGTAGTAGTTATGTTCAGGAAACTGGAAGAAGGAAATTCAGATTTGAAATCAAAACACTCTGACAAAATAGAAGAAAAAGGGGAGAGGAGGTCGGTGGAGTAATTGAAAATATGTAACAGTGTATATAAAATACTAATTAATAATATATTCAAAGTACCAGAAAGAAACTACCTGATCCAATTCTCATTTTCCTAGTATGCTTTTGCCATTAGGAAATATTAAAGGAGAGATAGATTGCAAAAAATCAGTAACTATTATTTGAAGGCATCTGAATCTTATGATTGGTAAATAATATTTTATGAAATGATGAATTACTGCATCACTGTTACCCTTCCTAAGGGCTGCAGAATCATCACACTGTGCATAAACAGCCTAGCAACAACACCTATGAGAGTTATGGCCTTAAACCACTTTTACTTTGTTGCAGTATGTTTACACTTAATATAATGTAATTAATGATCATGACAAGGAACTGAGGAAAATGAGAAAGGTGACTGCTGACTCTGTTACTGGATAAAAAATTTTCAAATAGGGTTCATTTAAAAAAAAAAAAAGAAAAAAAGAAAAAAAGAAAAAAGCACATTATTCTGCCTGAATAAATAAATTAAATCATTCATCATTTTTAGTTCTCAGTTGTGAAAAAGATGACTTCATTCCAGAAAAATGAGACTAAAATTGGCAGATAAAAAAATTACCTTTCGGGAGAAGCAGCCTTCTAAATTAGATTGCCCCTTTATGAGTAAGCAGAAAAGATTACTATAAGTCTAAGCAGATCTACAGAAAAAGGCCTGGAAAAACACCCCTTTACTGCAAGAAGAGTCTTAAAGACAACAGCTAATGACTTCTCCTCTTTTCAGAGAGATTCACATTCTGGAATGCAAGGAAGTGGTTATGGAGTTCTAGTACATTGAAACAAATGAAAGTGAGAAAATAGCAAACCTAGTAGCAAAAGGAAAATGTGTTGCATGGATGTTTCCAAAGATTTCAGAGAAAGGAGAGCAGAAAATATGTTAGTCCTACAACAACTGCTGTCTCTGGGGCTTTTGGTAATATTTGACAATGAATGGATATGCCCCTAAAAGTGATTTTTAAGAACATTAAACTGAGAAAAGCATAGAAGCATCTTAACATCTATTTGCTGTTTCCATGGGGGTATGAAAATAAAGGGCTTAGAATCACAACTTCCCTGGGTTAGCTGAAAATTTCCTCAAAGTGTGTAACCATCCAGGCAAAAATCATACCTCAGCAAACAGTGGGCTTGCTGGTAGCAACATCATAATGGAACTCATTTGTTGAGCTGCAATTTCATTTTTAAGGAAAAACAAGGGGAGGAGACACAGAAAAGGAAAGAAAAACACTGGATGCTTTCCATTTCTCGAAGTTAAGATCCAAATGTAACATCAAGATGATGCTAATATTATACAAGCTTGCTGCACTGCACCAAACTCACAGAACATACTGCACTACTTAAAACACTGCCACACTCTCTCTACAAGCAGGCTGATATAAAAGAGCCTCCTAAGTTATTTCTAGCATTAAGCTGTTCATCAGTCAGAGAAGGCATCCATTTAATCATCTTAAAAGGGTATAATATATTGCTATGTTATCCATTCAATGTTTTGTATCCAGCAGTACACTCATATGTAAAGCTAAAATCAAAAATAATTGTGCTTTTCCACTGCACAGAAGCTTGCTATTATGAGGAAAAAGCCAGTGTTTCTTCACCTGCATCACTGATGTTAGGCCCACAAGGACTTTATATTATAGAGGATCATGCAGTTTTACAGCAAGACACAGGATCAGTAGGGCAATAAATAGGATAAATGTCACGTTACACTGCAGGAACAAAAGAAAAGAAACTGTGTTGGAATATTTATAACACATATATCAAACTTTGTACAGTTAAAACATCAAATTCTGCTTAAATCTAGATGAGAGCATTAATAACAGAACTCTGGGAGAATCCTCTTCACAGGAGAAACATATACTGTTTACTTCCCCCACCAGTATAAATTTTACCAACCACAATAAACTCAGCATCAGTTTCTAAATATCAATGCAACATACTGGCAGAGGATTCAGGACATCCAGCAGGCCTAGACCCATGCCACATACACAGCCTATACTGCATGTTTGGGTCTGCCCTTATGTTTAGATTGCACTGGCATCCACCGTTTCCCTGATACAGTACATACCCAGCTCATTGGCAGATTTTATGCATTAACTGGCTAAGTAACACCTCTAGAAAAGGCACACACACTTTTGTAGATTAACATCTACCCGTTGGGTACCAATATACATGTCTGAGCACTGGTAAACTTTCCATCAGAGTATAAAAATGTTATACCTGGTTTTTACAAGATTTTATCTAAAAATCTGTGTAGCCTTGTTTTAGGAAGGAAGAGCATCACCCAAAGGATTCAAGTCAAGCTTCATGAGCTGGTTTCAGAGCCAGAGGCTGTCTCTTGACTCGTTTTATTTACTAATAGAGACATAACTCAACCTACAACGAGACTGAGCAGGCACTTGTTATATAGAGACAACAGGAGAGTTTGACATGTAGACAATGCCTTAGACTCTTGAAACAGCAAGGAGACAGTCAGCTAGAAACACCAAGATGACTTCAGATGGTGATCCATGGTCCATGTGGCAGAAAAAAGTGAAATAATTCCTGATGCCTAGCAAAGCTAGGGTATCTAGCTTGTGCACCCTGAGTCTTTATGTAGGGACATACCTTCTCTTAATGTTTTGTTTAGGATAACCCTGTAAGATTTTTTTTCTTCAAACAAAACCTTTCTGTTTTCTTACTTTCCTTACTAACAACCAGGTGTCTATCAAGAATCATAGACACCCTCAGGGAAGGTAATGTAGACCATGGCAGACCTGCCTGAAGCACTGATTTTTCCGCAGATTACCGTAATCTCCATTTTAAGATTTAAAACTGATGACAGATGCCAGGCCAGATCGCTCTCCCTCAGGTGCACTGGGGCAAGTGCCAGGGTCAGATAATTCTGTGCAAGAAACTGGCCGAGGAGCATGACCTACTTCTAGCACGTGTACACTTCTTGTGCCAGAAGCACCTCCAGTGGTAATACTAGCTGTGTCCCATATGGCCTATTTCTGTTCTCATTTTGATACAAAAACTACTTGCTTGTTACCAATAAGCCACCACAAATCCAGTGGTTTTACTAGTTCTATGACTTCTAACAGATGCAGTCAGGAAATCTAAAACTCAAATAAAATGGAGTAACCTGCACAGCACTAATGAGGTTATTATATCTAAGCCAAATTTGTCGTTACTGATTTTCCATAACTAAAGAAAATTATGGTAAACTGATTTTTTCAGCTTATAAATCCTTGACACATTGGGAGTATTCCACAGACTCTTCCACTGCAATGAACTCGCACTGATAAAAGCTCTTTGAGCAGTTAGGGAAAAGGAAGTGTACTGAAGATCTGAACATACTGTACAACAGTGAAAAAGAATTGAGTGGATAAAAAACTATACAAAGGTAAGATATAAAAGTAAAAGGGAAGGAAAAACAGGTGGAGAAAATGAGAATGCCATGCTGTAGTTGTACTAAGGAATCTGCAAGCCTTAAATACTTGTCACTCACTTAGGAGAGGAGAAATAAGTCAAAAATATATTATGTATCTACAGGCAGGGTATTTTTACATTTAAAACCATCTGTCTTCGAAAAGTTCAGGTCGCATCATTCAGTTAGATAATTATAAGTCCTTCCAAAGACCCAGTTTTAGTAGAAAATGCTAACTTGATATGAGTTCCTGGCCTGAAATAGATGTAGGTTTTACTAAGGCATGACAGAAGGAAAATGAATGTGGTCAAAATCCTTCCAGCTTCAGAAATTGCTCCTTACAGGCAGGTAGAGTTGCAATTGTAAAGCTGCTCCAAGTCACTGGGACCCCTATAGCCCCAGGATCCATAATTCAGAGTGCCACAGTGTGAACAACACCCCACAGTGGATTTGGATACTGGGGTTTATTTAACAACCAGTGACACAAAGGTTTTACTCTACATGATTATGAGGCACCCACTCTTTCACTGTCCCCAGTGCTATAGTTACTACATCTTGTCATCTTTCCATCAGGGAAGTCACTGCTGGCTCAGGACAGCCAGGCAGAAAGTCAGGGTGGTTCCTGCTCTGTCGCTGCTCATCATCCTGTTGTTACAGGCCAAGGTCCTGGGCATACCCTGGTATCCATCTCCACTCGAGTCTTTGGTGAGATCTTTAGTTTCCAGCATCACTTCCAGGATCCCTCTTCTGACCAAGATCTTCACCTTTGTCTTTCCAGGCTCCCTTCTTTTTTCAGAGACTCTTTCTTCTTTTCAGCAACTCTTCTTATTGATATCAGCTCTTCTTTCAGCACCCCAAGTCACCAGTTTTCCTGATCTAAATTGTCTAAGTGAAGAAACACAATGTGGGATCAGCCTCCTAATTGCTGTTTCTTGGTCATATCTCTCTTCATTGGAGAACTGAGAACAAGACACTTGTTCAGTCCAGTTGTTATCAAAGTTTACATATACAGTTTACTCTTACAGTTTACAGTTGCAGTAACCAAGTATCAGGCTTTGCTCTGCTTATTTTTTGCACAATGTTACCCTCCCCATATCTAATTCTAGTACCCTCCAATCATAAAGAGTTTGGACCTTTGGTGCCAGAATCATCAAGAAACTGTTTTTTTGTCTCAGGCTTCTCCACATCTCTTTTGACCACCAGCAGCAGCAGCAGCAACAAACACATTGTGCAGTATCTTCAGTCTATGCTATCAGTGCTCCAGAGGGTTAAGGAGAGGAAGTTTATCTTTGGATCCAAATGGGTCTTAAGGGCAAGTTATTTGACCACATCAAGAATGAAAACGCCTGTATATTCACAGAAGTCAGATTCCAGATGCAGGACTCATGCTGCTCTTCCAGGGTTAGGAAGCAGATGAACAGCAGTTTCAGCACTGCAGCTTTGTTTACTGGCTTCTGAATTTCATTTGAAACATGCTTAGATTTTGACATACTATTTTGGGATCAATTTTTTTTCTTTTTCATTTAGATTCCTTGAATGTGCATGTACTATCATTAAAAAGTCTCAGCCACAAAGGCAATCATTGTTGTGATAGAACAAGGCATCCATATGACTTGCCAGATATAATACTGTTATACACTCCTCACTTTAACACAGATGCCAGAACAGGTCTGGCTTTCCTGTTAGCAGTAACACTGGAAAGACAGGCGGCAGACAGACAGTTTACAGAGGCTAAGGCAGTAATAGGAGGTTGCTACCTGTTACAGTAAAGTGACTTGTAGCACAATCAGGGAAGATAAAAAGAGTATTCATGATTCAAAAGAATCATCAAATAAAGAGTTTTCTGTTTGGAAAAAAAAGGTTAAAAAGAAATACTTATAGGCTCTCTTTTATCTTTTCCTTTTAAAAGATTCTGAAATGCTAGAATAATGTTGCAGTATCCACTGCCACCCTTCTCAAAAGTAATATGCTCAGAGAGAAAACAATTCATGCTCAATCCTTTTCCAAAGCAAAGCAACCCTGATAGGCTACCAAGAACTTGCCAGATCTCCTCACACAGGCCAGTCATTTAAACATTGTCATAATTGCAAAAAAATGGATGGTCAGGTCAGTGAGCAAGCACTATCAATCTTCTCAAAGAACAATGACCACTAATTGGATTCTTTATCGTGCAGCTCACAATCTGCCCAAATGTGTCCTGTCTGAGAATGCTCTCCATCAAGGAGTCAAAAATACACCAAACTATTTTTGAATGTGAACTGGCATAATAAAATTTCCCATCAAGGTTAATGACATAACCTTCTAAGGTACCAAGGCAAATCAAAACAAGAGTTAAATTTCCTTTTACTTTCAGAATTTTTGATGCTTGAAATGACAGAGAGCATGACAGCCCCCAGATTTCACTATAAGCATACACTTTGAGTCAGATATGTAAAGGAGTAAAAAACAATGCCACATATATATCACAAAGCCTCAATTCATACCTTGTATATGTATGTAGTTCAGACACCTACTGCTACTTTATCACAAATACTTAAGACATCACATTGTTTTGGACTAAAGTATCAATGTCTTGTGAGTGTAGCAGAAATAATAAGCTTATTACAACACTGACATTTTGCAACTATTGTTTGTATTTTAAAGGAAATGGAGGAAATCAGAAATTTCTAAGTCAGAGGTTTTTTGAGGGGGAAATTGCTCTAAATATGAAACAGAAAATGCAATGCATATGGTTATTATAACTCTCTCTACTCATACACGTAGTCATATTCTTTTTATAGATTTTTAGGATCACAGCCTCTGTGTTTCACCTCAGCACATTTTCTTCAAAGGGACTGGAGAGTGGATCCACTCTGAAGCTGCAGACTGTTGGTATTACCCATAGTTCTGCATTATGCCTCTTGTATTTCCAGCATCTGCTGAAGACTGACACCTAAAGAATCACAGAATGTTAGGGCATTGAGTCCAAGCCCCCTGCCAGAGCAGGACAACACTAGAGCATATCACACAGAAATGCATCCAGACAGGTTATGAAATTCTGCAGAGAAGGAGACCCCCCAAAACTCTCTGGGGAGTCTGTTCCAGTGCACTGTAACCCTTAGAGTAGAAAAGTTGTTCTTCATGTTGAGGTGGAACGTCCTGTACTCAAGCTTGAATCCATTGCCCCTTGTCCTATCACAAGGCACAGGGGAAAAGATGTTGTCCCTGCTTTCTTCATGCCCAATCCTTATGTATTTATAGACATTAGATTCCCCCCTCAGTCTTCTCTTCTGCAGGCTAAAGAGCCCCAGGTCTCTCAGCCATTCCTCATAAGACACGTGTTCCAGCCCTTCAATCATCCTCGTAGCCTCCATTGAACTCTCTCAAGTAGATCTCTGTCCCTCTTGAACTGGGGAGCCCAGAACTGGACACAATACTCCAGGTGAAGACTCCCTAGGGCAGAGTAGAGGGGGAGAACAAACTCTATTGATCTGCTGGATACAGTCTTCTTAATTCCCCCCAGGATACCACTGACCTTCTTGGCCACAAGAGCACATTGTTGTCCCATGGATAACTTGTTGTCTACCAGGACTCCAAGGTCATTTTCCACACAGCTACTCTCTAGCAGACCACCTCCTAAGTTGTACTGGTGCATTTTATTGTTCCTTCCCGGGTACAGGACTCTGCACTTGCTCTTGTTAAACCTCATTAGATTGCTCTTTGCCCAGCTCTCCAGTCTCTCCAAATCTTGCCAAATAGCCACACAGCCTTCAGGTGAAGAAATACCAGGAGTAACATAAAACATAAACTAGCCAAGAAGCAGATCCTTATAATCTGACAAAAAAAAGGGCAAGGTGGTTTTCCACTACAAATATTATGTGTTGATATGGGAAAATATTGAATATTGATGCTCTGTTGAGTATTAGTATTTTTATTACCACAGCAGCATCAAAGTCAGCATCAAGAGCCTGAGTCCCTATCTTACCACATTCAGTTCAAAGATCCTTATTATGAAGTTAAATCTCTCAAGAACTCGCAGCACCACAGTAGACCAAACGATGGAGATTATAAGATCATAACCTCTGCACAGCAGCCATCTAACTTTACTCAGTCTTGTAAGAAATGGAACACAGCATATGCAGCAGATCTCACACTGAAGCTGCAGCTGCATACTAGACAGATAAATAATGAAGGACAGACTAGACTAACACTGAGCAACATCTTCCTCCAGAGGGATAATCTTGATTCCTTCTGTGCCAAGTCACAACAGATGACAGTTTTAGCACTGACCTTTAATTCCAGTTACCTCACAGTAGGACAAATAGAATTGCTCAGCCTATAACAACTACACAGCCAGTAACAATTATACAATATCTGTGTAATCACTAGGCTTGAACCACATCACACAAATCTACGCAAATAATTTTCATTTCCATATAAGAAATTTAAAATTATATCTATTCTACCTAAAGGTCAGGTGGATACAAAAAACCTTTCCATTCCTGACACAGTAGCTGTGAAGAGGAGGGGTAATAAGGGGTGATAATCATCATTTTATGTCTTTTGAACTCCCTAAAGCAGGGAGTTTATAGAGGATGTATAAAAGGATGGAGAGGAGGAAAAGGAAGAAAATTAATTTTTAAAAAATCTCAGTAGTATTATAGTCCCATCATCTTGTCTTCTCTCATGTACATGTTGAAATTCTCTTGCTTCTTCTGAAGAGAATGGGAAATCAATGCACTGACTTTGCTGAGGATAGCAAGAAAATTTCTAAACAGGATACAGAGGGCTTGCCAAGCCTCAATAGAGAGATCTGCATGTTCACCTTATGGTTAATGAGAACCAACTGCACAAATTGTGGTAATTCATTCAGCCAATAATGGCTGTTATAAAAGAGTTTAAGTATTTGTATACTGCACTTTCCCTAGACAAACCTGTGTGACGCTGGTAGAAACACAGCTGAATGCACCTGTTTGCCCAGGTCCTGATAATATTGAAGTACAGTAATAAAATTGTAACTGGTAATAAGGTTGTACCTGTGTGGCCTACAGTGAAATCTATGCTTCTGTGTGCCCTTGTCAGATTTAGATGAACGGTATTTTGGGGATATCTGTACTAGCTCTGTTCATATCTTTCATTTGAAACAAAAAATAACCAAAGCTGGATGCATGTTATGGCAAGCAAGCAGGTAACAGGAATTCAATCTCTCCAACTTGCATACGTGTTTTAAAGCACTGGTTAAGCATTGCAACTGAAGTACCAAGGTTGCTGATACAGTCAATGGAACATGTGCCTTTCAAAGTCCATAAGAGAGGGCTGTAATGGTCCCTTGTTACATAAGCAAATTGAATACCTTAGTCTGGCCAACTCTTGCCTTTTTATCATGTATTTGTAAAACTTGTTTTGGCAAGCAGTTAAAATATGGAGCAAATATCAATTGAAATCAAGGTATTTGTTTAACAGCATAGGGGCAAAGTTTCATCAAAGTCAGAATGTAATGTTTATATCACAAGGAAAAATGTTTATTGCTGTACACTGATAATTGCATAGCATTCCTGCACTGTCTGTGACTTTTTCAGCAGAAATAATTTGTAACAACAACAAATGTTAAAAATATGTCTATAGCCTCTATAGCAAAGACATAACGAGAAGAAGAATCCTGCTGCAAGAAAAGTGCACTTATGTCTTTAATATCTCCCAGTGTTTCTTTATTTTTTTTCCCCTACTTTTCTTTGACAGCAAACAGTGGAATAATTAGCAGATTGTCTAAATTAACTTGGTTTTGCTAGTTTTTATTTTTATCTTAATACAAGAATCTACAGAGTCATGTCCCATTAAAAAAATTATGGAAAATTACAGCTCCAAATAACTAATATTTTGTCAAAAAATTATAGGACACCATTGACAGTGAAGTCCGACATTAATTGCTTCTGGTTATTTTTTTGAGTGTGGTTGATGAAATAGTTTGCATATCTGAGTAAGATTCATGATACTTATGGCTGGAAGCAAAGGGCAATACTTTCAATGACAGACAAGGTAATTTTAGAGCCTACTCTCATTGTCATACAGCATTTAGACAGGGCCAGACTTCTACACATGAAGATGCCCAACGCAGCAGGGTGCAACTCTATAAATTTCAGCTGTATCCAAGGACTGAAATTGCATTAATTTTATCTGCTTCAGACATGTCATCAGACTGGTCAACGTCCCTGGGAACCAGCTGCTGCACAACGGCTGAACCTCAGGAGATTCCAGCTCTGCCGTACGGTATTGATGAAACCATTTTACTAGGTCTTTTTGTACTGCTGTACTGAAAGGCACAAATTCCACAGTTGCTCTCTTTCTGTTACTGCCTGAATCCCTATGCTGATAGTTTATGAGGTGTCTCTTTGAAAAACTGCAGGCGGTAATAGAATCTGAAGAAATTTAAGACATGTTCACAGTTTGATGTGGTGGAGTTCATAAAATACAATTATCATGTGGTCATATGAACACTGTATTATGAAGGTGTGGATCGTACTCTGATTTTATTAACTCCTTGTGTATATCCTTGTTAAATGACAGCTTATATTTTCATCGTAAGAATAGCCTGACATATCTATTATTAATTTTACTTCCACCTCCATAAGAAATCTAAAGCACTAGAGGCACAACCAACTAATGGAGATTTCTGAATCTTCAAAATCTTCTGTTTAAATGAAAAAAAACATTCCAGAAGATGGTCAGATCAGGACAGTAGAGCTAGGCAGGTTAAAATAAAAAGTAACTCATTACCGGAAAAGGAATGTCAGTCCAGCTATCAAGATCCCCAAGTGAATCAAATCAGAAAAAGGGGTTCAATTTCTTAGACATGGACTTCCCTTTATGTCTAGATGAGAGAAACGAGAGGATTTAAGCATAAAGAGCAATAAACCAGATCTGCATCTACAGTTTCTTCTACTAAGTAAAAGTTCGGAGTTCCTGCACAGTGGGTGCTGGGTGTCTCCAGTGTCTCAGTAAGCCACAGGAAGGGCCAAGCCTCTGCGTGCTTCTGCTTTTATCCAACAGTGTGCTCATGGGATGCCAGTTCACACTGCTTGTCATGCAGTTGAAACTAGAGCCTTGTGTTAAAGCATTATGAGACCATGAACCCTTTTGTTGATCAAGGAGAAGACAAGAAAGAGCCTGGAAATACATGGCTCCCAAAGTAAAGGAAGCTCAATGGAAAATGTAGTTCTGTTTGCCCTGCACCATATGGCAGTAAAATGTCCCTTCAGAACACCCAAATTTCTAAACTAGGGCTGTGCTGTGGTGGGATGCAATTTGACATTTACCTTCTTCTGTTATTTATGGTTGTTGGTTTGAAATACAATGCCCCAGAAGTGGTTTCAGAGTATCTTCTGTTCATTTATTTATTTTTATCTAGCTGTTCACTGAGAGATTGCTGCAAACTGCACACAAGGAAATAAGATGTATGAGTAATTGTCACTCCTGTATTGTTTTGAAATGAAATACGTTTTATTTTTCAGAATATCTGTCATCCTCATCTCCTCTCTTAGCTCTAGAACTTCCAGCTGTAAGTACCTGTTGTAAATCATGAGTATAAACTCTGATATTCCCAGCCTCTCAGAGTATATATTTTTCCCTATATCTCAGTGTATCCTGCAAAGACTAAGTAAAAGTCACTATCTTCTCAAAGGCAGTAGTAAGGCTTGCCAAGTCTCAATAGAGAGATTGGCATGTTTTGCAGATGTTGCATTTATGCAATATTTTCTCCCAGTTCTCCTATGCTTTTAGGGCAGACACTTGATACAGTGTCATCATGATTATCAGGAAAAAGGAAAATACACAACGGTATGGATCATCAAGACATCACATCCAGCTCCAGTATCTCAGCTCTGTCTGCCTTTTTGTTCTAATCTATGTTTTGTATAGGTGCATCCCTAGTTCTGTTGTTGACTGAATGCACAGTTCTCACCTGGGCAGGCAGCTGGCAAGCACAATGTTATATAGGATGAAAATGAAAAAAACCTTAAGCTCCAGTAAATGAATTACCAAATTTATATAAATTGAGCGTTGACATCTGTAGTCAGGACATCTCCGCTTCCCAACTCTGCCTTAGCAAGTCATGTTCATCAACGTAGATGGAATAATTAATGTCAAAGAAAAATGGCCAGATAAGATGATCTAATAATATTTTTGAGCCTGTTCTAATGCTTTCATTAGGAGCACAAAAAACTTGCGTATGCTAGCAAGTGAATGCACTGTTAGGAGCTATAGTTTCCTCATTATCTAACAGGATTTGGCTGAAGTGTGTATTTAAAGCAGTGGTTTATCTCAATAACTGCAGAGACACTTTCCAGGAGACCTTTGATGCCAGCTGGACTATTCCCTTTGAAAGCAAAGGATAAAAATTCTGAAAAACATTTTAACCCTTAATCTACACCTCTAAGCAAAACCAGCCAACTTGGGGCCATATTCATAACCTGGAAGACGGAGCAGAGTCATGTTATGGAGAAGGGACTTCTGTAAGGACTCACTAGTGACTACTGAGGTGCCAGAGAAAAGAAAAGCAGGGAAGGGCTATTCAGCTGCAGCAGTGCTGGTATTGCAAGCCTGCTAGTTTGCTAGTGAAATACACTTGCTGTTTTTCAGGAAATGAAGAAAGAAAGGCAGAGGTGGACAAAATTACCTGAGAAAAACTGCATCTGGAGAGAAAGTGGCTGAGGAAATCATGTCTTCTTGGAGCAGACTAGAAAGCAAGTTAGTTTAGCCACAAAGTGTCTGACAGTTTGGAGGTTATCAGAGGATAAGGAATTCTCCAGCTGGGTAATAAAGGCTGGTTTATGGGCTTGCAGAATGTTAAAAGCAAGCAAACGAGCAAAACCACATGCATAAGGCAAACAGGCAAACTCATTCCTCAGTAGTTCCATACTGATGAAGAAAGAGCATCCTGATGCACTGGAGCATGGTGTATTGTTACATTAATTTGAAAATATATTCTCTAAACCCACTCTTCGATCACACTGCACAAGTAACTTGAAGCTTTATTTTTGCCCTATGTTTGTCTAAAGATGAAGACTGAAATTCCTGATTAAGTATACAGAGAATGGACTACAGCTAATGATGAAAGGAATGAGTGGACACCCCTTCCATTGATCTCAACAGCTTCTTCTGTGTTCGTATTAAGAAGACAATTTACAGGAAATTAAAATGAATTAAAATGAATTCTTGAAACTTTAATATCACAAAGTTTGTTTGCAAAATATCCAGTCTTTATTCCTCTACTGAACTGATCCTTTCAGACAAAATAGGAAGTTGCTGAACTATCATTTTTAATTTATTGTTTATACTATAGCATTTGATGCATCTTAAGAAGCAAAGAAATACTGGGCAAAATGGTCATACATCAGCTGGGGACTTGTCTTAAAGATGCCCTGGTTACTGAGCCCAAGAGTACCACTTTTCACTGTTGACAATGGGGTACCCTGGTTCCTTTGAAAGGGTTATAGCCTCAGTGTTTTTTAATTTATAAGCAAAATAAAAGTCTGCATTTCACCCACTACCATTTCTAGTAGACGAGAATGGGAAAGAAGAGAAAGATACCAAGAAACTTGGGAAATCTCTCCTACTGTTGGGGAAAAAAAAAAAAAGAATACATTGTTAAAAGCAGGATATCTCTTAATGTACAAATCCAGAGTTTTCCATATCTAAATCAATTGTTGTGATTAATCTATGCATCAAATACTTAAAGAGATTCCTATTGATCATTTCTGGATAGGACTATAACTGTTACCAGAAGTGCTACATAACACACAGGTAGACACCAACCTCTGTATTCCCTCAGGGCACTGCAGCAGCACAGAGATCCACCTGCTTGCAGATTTTGCCATACAAAGTCCCCAGTGATAACCCTCACCAGAATATAGCAGGGAAATTGAGAAGCTGGTGAGGAACTGAATAACGCAGCTTCAACATTTGCCTCAGTCATAAGATAAGTTGCCAAATACTTCCTGAGGAATGGCAATTTTTCAACAAATACAATCTTGTTTTTCCATTTCACCTTCTATATATTATGGCACAGAGGAAAAGAAAATCTGTCCCGGCAGAAAAATTGTAATGACTGTTTGCAGATCTCTCGTAAATGTCAGTGAAAGTCACAGACTGTAGTGCAGCAAGCCTCAAACCTCATTGTAAGAATTTTAGACACCAGAAATCACTGTACATGTCTGGAAACTCCTTAGCTGTAACAATTACATATTTTCTACATATCCTTACCAAGATGAAGTTTATAAAGGACCCAACATCTAAAGAAAGGAAGTGAAAGATAAAATGAACCTCTTTCAGGTTGTGTGGACTTCCTGATTCATCATTTTTCTTCATCACAACAAAATTTGAAGGGTTGCACTGACAACAATAAAAGATGGGCACTGGATATATACATAGAAAAAGAATATACTACATATTGATTTGTTCTCTGCAAATGAAGATGCAACATATACAGGAGGCATATAGAAAAAGACAGTCTGTTTAAAATGCTAGATGAAAGTCCTAGAGGGGGAGAACTATCTTAGACAGCCAAGGGGAGAATCACCTATGAATTCTCCAGGTCACACCCTGTAGAAGGATACAATGGTTTTTAAGGCCACAAGAAGGGGTCTTAGTGCCTTGGCTAGCCCCATCCAAGAACTGTAAGGCAAACTCAACCCTGACAACAGAGAACAGCCAGCCATGCCTATGTAGCATCAGAAGCAGTGCAGTCACGTTAAAGTTAACTCCTCCCAGATATCTTGCTTGCAGCAAAATTATATACCTCAGGAGCCCACACTGTCACTTCAGCCACAGGGCTCAAACAGAGTCTTTGAGCACTGCACTGCAACGTGCCAGATTCTTACAGTACACCTATGCTGCTAAATCACAGAAGTTTTCCCAGTGCTTATATGATACTTCCTCACACAGCTGAACTCTGCATTTACTACTCTCTCTAAAAAAAACCAGGGCAGTTCTCTGAGGATGCTTCACTCCATAAAGTACAGACACTGGCAAAAGGCATTAGAAACAACCACCACAGGATGTGCTACAACCATGTCCCAAGTTTTGAAGGTTTAAGCACACAGTCCTTACCCAGGGATTGCAACACCCTGGGTACCACACATGGAAATCATGCTCTGAAGGGCAGCAACGCATTCCCCATGCATGGTCCATAGAACCAAGACCAGGTACCACCTTGTTTCCAGACACCTAGTCTGCTCTGGAGAAGCTAATCCTAAAGAAAATAGTTATGAACTATATCAAGATCATTGTTTTTCTTTTATTTAGAAGTAGATGTAGCCTAAGTGCCTAAAAAGTCTTGGAGACAGTATTTGAAGGATGCAGACCCTTGCCATGGAAGGAAGAACAGGGAAAGAGGGTCTTGGCAAGAAGATTAAGATCAGCTCTGCACCACAAAAAATGAATCCAAACTCTTTTAATTTTGTTGCCAATTTATGTAGGAGGATCGAGTAACTTGTAGGCAAACAGATTTGTCTGGGGAGAAGATGGTATTTTCTTGTAAAGGTTTTGCTTTTCTTGGTTCTCATTTTCCTTATTTGATGGACTTAGTAACCAAGCTGGACAGGCCTGGATAGAAGTTATTTAGGGGTCCTGCTGAGACAGCTGCTTGAGGACCTAAATACGCTACAACAGTCTTGATGAGCCTGAGTAAGAGTGGCTGTAAACCCTTAGAAGGGTGCAGTATTCCCAATGGGAACCTCAGAAATTGGTGACTGCTACCCTGTAGGCTATGTATCTTCCTTATACGTTCTTTGTGACATCTCCTTTGTCTGTCTCCCTATCTTTCACATCAAGGGACTTCTATCTGCAGCCTTCAGGCTATTAAACTAATTAAAATACATAGTCTTCACAATGGAAAGGCTGCTGATCCAGCTTCTCTAAAGAAGTCCAAAAAAAAAAAAGAAAA
>VWZY01006785.1:63650-79197 GCA_013399075.1 Chloroceryle aenea | reverse complement strand
AGAAAAAAAAAAAAATCACCTTTCTTCTCAGTCAGAATAAAATCAAATTATACACAGAGTAGATTAGATTAGAGAAGATCTATTTCTTAAAGTACCTTATCTGTTCTGTTCTCATTGTAGTCAGTCAAAGCAGGCGGATTCACTGAATGCTGCTCCTATCTGTGAGCCTCACGCTTGCATAGGGATCAAATCCTGATCCAGTAAATGTTTAACTTATTCCAACAATATGTATAATCTTCATCTGACTCCAAAGCAGAGGATTTTAGTAAAAAAAAAAACAACCTAAAGGCAAATAAACTGTGATGGGTGTATAAGTGCATTAATGGCTCCTGTTAAATCTCAGTGATCCTCTTACAGGTACCCAAGATAAAATGGGTACACAGCAGACTAGAGGCAATGCATCGCACTTAGCACATAGCTTATCCTAATGGCAAAGAGAAACTGCTTTTTTACAAGGTCAGGGAATTGAACTTTTTTTCCAAAATAGCTTAGCTGTTCAGGAGCTGCCATGGAGGTCTAGTGAGCACAAGTGGAATGAAAGCTCATGTTCGAAGGAGCTCAGTGCTCCCTCCTGAAGGGAACTCAAGAAGGCATCCAGTCCTGTCCCCTTCCCAAGGGCAGTAGCAGGAACACCTCCACATTACGCGTGGACAGCTCAGTTTGCAGGGAGTGGCAATATATTTTATCTGATCTCCTGAGAGAGTCAGAAGCCTCAGGTGAACTTTCAGCCTTGCACAGCAGGGTGAAGGGTGCACATGAGTTCAGTGCTTGTTCTGACTGTATCAGTTGACATTACAAAAGATAATGCCTCTGCCTGCAAACTGAGCATCCTTTACATCATTAAACCGTCACCACTGTAACAGCAGTAGTTCTGTGCATGTCACTGCCTTTCTTAGTATTCTCTTCTCTTACATGGGTTGAGTTATTGCTCCAAGATGTATTAGAGTCTGGTGGAAAAACACAATGGGAAGTTATAGAACTCAAAGAAACCACTCTAATGATACTGGGAAGAATAAAACCAAAAAATTTTAAACAAAAATTAGTTCCTCCTTGACATTTTGATTGGTGTCATCACCCCCCCAAGAAGTGTAAGTTTAGATAAGTATTACTGTATTATGTCCTAGTTAAGAACAGCTTAAGAGACATCTCAATGAGCTTGTAAAGTGAAAATTTCACAAGTAAACCACAGCTGCATCACTTTTCCATTTAACCATTTACCATTTCTGTCTTTGTCCACCCTCCCTTTCCCATATTTCCCTGTGTTCATTTAGTTCTTTTAAATGTTCTGATTAACTACAGGCATTTAAGTAACACATAAATTAGAAATTATAAATATTAAATAATTGGGATGCAATGCTTTTAGTTCCTTTAACTATCATTATCTTAACATAGCTTCATAATCTGTATTTTTATCATTCTAATACAGTAAGCACATTTGCTTTTAGACAGCTATTGTTATTGAGTATTTTGCATTAATTTCTGGAAACTAAATGTATTTAATATTTTATGTAAGCATTTCTTAAAATACAAAGTGTTTAGGACTTGTTTTTTTTAAGAAAATCTTTTAGTCAAAATTAGTTCAAATAATTTCTTTATATTATTTGTTATTTAAAAGTTTTTTGTGCCCCATACATTTATACATAAAATCTCATTTACATATAAAAATGTCAGAGTTTTTAAGTGTACTGTTTTTCTGATAGTTGACATCTACTTAGGTAATATTTCCTGTGCATATATTAAAGACCTTCCAGAACTATATACAAAAACTTTACTGCAGTGAAAAACTTTCAAGAACATGGGACATCAAACTTTTTATTCTCGCTTACCTAATTTGAACATCAGTTGAAAATACAGTGGTTGGTTGCATATTTTGTACCAAAGGGGACAGAATACTATAAATTGCCTGAAGAAAGAAAACTGTTTCTAACTGTGTGCATTTATTAAATGTCAGTCACCAGAAGCAGCTGAGAGGTTTAGAATATTGGTGTCTCTGATAGGCACAAATTAGTGAATAGTCAACAATGTTTAAGTGTAATTATTCTTCTGCCTCTGAAAGCTGTCACATGATTATCAGGTCCACTCACCCTTTACATATTTATAAACATTAAAGAAGTCACCCCTCAGTCTCCTCTTCTCCAAGCTAAAGAGACCCAGCTCCCTCAGTCTTTCCTCATAAGGGAGTTGTTCCACTCCACATGTTCCTCAAAACAGTTTGTTCATTAGAGTGCTGAAAAAGTTAGTATTTTTCTCTTGAAGAAAATATTGCACGCATCTATTTGCTTGTGGCATGGAAGTCTACAGTGTTAAGGAATCACATCAGATATCCAGCGGCATACAGCATTTGCTTAAATAAATCAAGCCTCGGGACAACTTAGAACTACAGAGCAGCTGATGAGAAAAAAGCTGAATTATTCTGACTTAAAACAGGAATGTTACCTTGTCATAGAGAGTGACTGAAAGAATATTTGATCTCTTCTGGTTTCATAGAATCATAGAATGTCTAGGGCTGGACGGGACCTCCAAAGGTCATATAGTCCAGCACCCTGAAGTGAGCCGGGACACCCTTAACTAGACCAGGCTGCTCAGTTTCCTTCAGTGCCTTCATTCACTTAATGTCTGGATGCCAGCTATGATTATCTCTATTAGTATGAGCAAAATTCACTCTCTCTAGAAACCCTGACACAGACTAGTAGACTTCTCTCCGTATTACTTACTTTTTTAAAAGCTTTTCTTATAAGATATATCTTAAAAGCAACAGACAACAAGGAATGCTTTCTGTCTGTAAAGGCTCTAGTCAGAGACTCTCATAAAAGTGGAGATCTCTTGCAGCCTCCAAGACAGAAAATATATTAATAAAGGAGAATCAAATAGCACAATATAATGATTCAGTAATCTCATTTTAACAGCTAGATCATTCTTTTGTGCTGTGATTACATATGGAAGCTCTTAAGCTGAAGAGATACTTCCCAGCTGCTTCTGTTTGCTGTCTTACCTAATTTAAAAGGTGCTCCAAGCCACAGTCCCCTGGGCTGTGGCAAGCAGACCACTTCAGAGTCTGCCATGGACACAGTTCCTGTGGTAGACCCAATTCTGTGCTGGCCCATAAGGACAGAACGTGGACAGCAAACATTGGTATGCAAACAGAAAAACACAGTCTTGACTACAGAGCTCTATGGGAAAAATACTGCTAAAATACTGATGCCTTCTCCTCCTTCTCTTGCTGTCATTCAGTGGTCCATATGACTTTTCCTTTTCCCCTCCCCACTCCTGATTTGGTACTATTTTAAATTATGAATAGGACCAGTTTGATCTAAGCTCAGGTCACCCCAAGTCAGCAGAGCCTTTTTCACTGCCCTCCCCAGTCCTTCTGCAGGGCGCAGAGGCAGAAGAGCTGGTGGCAATATGGGTGCAAGCGAAGCACTGCCTCCTCCAGCCTTCCTACACACAGGAACTGGTGATGAACAAAGACCTTCTGACTAAATACGGAGCTATACAGCAGGAGCAATAAAGCGCTAATTTAGATGAGCTCTCGTTTCCTTTTATTATACCACAATTTCCTTTTGTCAGCATATGATGCTTTCTCTCTGGCTCAGTCGGACCTGCACTGGTGAAGAGCTGTCTTATGCACCCTGAACTTTCTGAGTACCATGCAGTCTGGAAAGACAGAATTTTCTCTAGCTGCATCTAACTCTGTTTATAAGCTCTGCTTTTTTTTTCCTCTGAATAAGATTATAAAGACTCTGTGGAATAAGGTAAAATTATTTTACCATTTTCCTTATATCAGAAAATATGAGATAATCAAATACTCAAGCTGTTTTAGGGAAGAAACTTTAAAAGGACAATACAAAAGCATTCCCTTTATCCATACATGAGGCATTAATACTTCATGAATATCGGACTAAATCAGTGTATCAGATTCTATGTAAAGATCTGAAATCTGCCTGTACCAAATTCTAACTTTTCTTTGATTTAACTTCAGCAGGCATGGATTCAGTAGGGAATATTTCTCAAAGATTATGTGTTTGTTATAGTATTCTGAATGTGAATTTGTGTCTTCTTAAAAATGTTTTCCATTTCTTCGGTAACAAAGATCAATACAAGTTTCTACAGAAAGCTTAACCTCTTAAAAAAGCTATAACACACCCTCACCTTCTAAATCCCGGTCTGGCCAACTGCCTCAGCAACAAACTGTACAAAGCTAAACAAGCTTTTCTAATTAAGAGGTCATTTTTGAACTTTTCTGATTTGAACTTTGAATATTTACTGAAGGTAAAATGCTACCTGAACTCCACACATGGCTGCTACTGAACTAGAACAGTTTCCTGACAAAGACTGGACTCTCAGTCCTAGACATTTTAGGTGTTTAAAATTAAGGCATTCACCTCTTTTGGGTCAGGCATTTTATATTAATCTGATAAAACACAAGTGGCCATTTCAGTATGAGAAGTATCGCCTTCCTGAGTTAACGTCCTGGTTTGAGTGAGAACAGAACTAATTCTATTCAGCGATTTTACTTTTCAGTTCAGTTCTAACTAACTGTAATGTATGAAGTTAGCAGCATGTTTCCACAGGCAGTGTCTGCTCCTAGCAGTGATAACACCCCATGGTTAGAGTTAGTACCAAGTGTGCAGACCAAGGCCACCAAGGGGCTCACTTACTGTTGCAATACACAACAAAAATAAACTATTTCTGGGAATTTCAGGAGCACTCAAATTGCATTTCTTTTTTATCTATTTTGCACAATGTCCATCTATGGATAGGCTTCTTCAGGAAACCAATAGGCACTCATTTTTCCATGATTTTGGTAAAATAAGAAGAAAAACACAGCTTCCATGGAGTCTGGGTTTTAAGCTTGCTATAACTTCTTATGCAACATCTGAAATTTTTGATTTTTACAATCCACACAGTCAATTTCTTCAAAACATTCTGGTATCATCACTGAGGTTTCAGATTTTGAAATCATACAAAGAGAACCAAGAAACCAAGCAAAACAGTTATAAGCATGTTTACTTAAGAGTACGTATTTAGTGTTCTAATATACATGTGAATCTAATGCATCTATCTGTGTTGGGAACCAAGGACATGAAAAACTTAGGAATTAAGGCTCCAGCATACCTCTTTGCTACTAAACATAGGCATCAACAGGCTTTGAATAACTAATAAAATTAGAGACAAAAATCTGTTTCTTTGAGCTAGACTAGAATAATGATTAGTTGATATTTTAGGAAAAAGTTCGAAGAAAAATCAAGGTTTTGTCTGAAGAAAGTAACGGTGGCGTTGTCAACTACAGCAAGATGCATCAATGCAGGTCATACATTATAGGTGACATGCAAAAACATCCCCAGCAGCAGATAATCTATCTCAGCAATGCTTCAGTTAAAATTCTTCTGAGAACAGAGATTAACACATGCACCAGATCAGTGCTATCCTTGGCCTGAGCCAAGTGGCAGTAAAAGCACAGTTTTTGACATCTATAACAAATGCATACCAGTTATGGTCCGAGTTTAAAATTTCTGGAATGACTAACTGAGGGAAATGAGATAAAACAACTCTGCTGCAACAGAGTTCTTGAAAAGATTTTCAGTGCTAATAAGATGTTCCAAAGCAAAACAGACAATTTTCTGTCTATCCCAATGTGCTGAGCACTATGCTTCAAGACACGAGTATCACAGAGTATACCTCCTTTGCACATATCTCTCTTTCCACCTAGAAATCATACCTGAAGGAGTTTATGAGAGGAGTCTGAGTGTTTACCAGGTTAGCTGGTACAGCAGAAGGAGCTCTCTCCACGTTGCCACATGTTCAGAAAACCATAGGCAAATGTCCAATACATAAATATCGATCAGCTCCGAAGTGCACATGCATAGAGCCTTTCCTTCCCAGGATGCCTGCCATGCGCTGAGCAGGCTCTGTGCATTTGGATGCAGCAAATCTGATGCAATTTTTTGTGTGTCAGACTTTCTGCCTATGCTCAGATCAACCAAATGACACATAACACAGTTACTTCCATCCCAGATAAAACAGACTCATTCTGCAAAGGACTAGCATATGCTCTTGTATTTATGGCATCTGTATATTTTCAGTTCATTGAAGTGCTAAAATGGACCTCAGTGTAATTTTGTGCTGTTAAAGTTACAGAATAATTTATGCTGTTTATAACTGTCAAGGATCTCATCCTTTCTATTCAGGAAGGGGAAAAAAGGACCATGGAGTTTTTGCTCTAGGAACCCCATACTGTACTCTTTACAATGTGGTTTTGATATTTGCCACAGAGTTGATGGAAGTAGAAGGCAAAATCTCTCCTTAATGATTCAGCTCCACATTTTATAATTTTAGCTACATTCATCTGCACTAAATATCAGATAAAGAAAACAAATAGAAACAATATGAATTTGTATAAGGCAAGGCATGCAGTGCAAAGAAAGTTGTCAATTAATGGGAAGAAGCTAGAAACTGCTTATTCCAAAAAAAGACCCACAAAACAAGAATTTAGAAAATGCCGTATCGTAGCTGCTGTCACCTGTCATCAGAGAGCGACACTCTAATTAAAATAAATAGTTCCTACAGATTACCTCTAGGAAAAATACGTTCTAGAATGTTTCAATTTTCAGTAAGGATGTTAAAAGAAAGGAGTTTTAAGCAATCTTGTACCCTTACTGAAGAAAAAGAAGGTGCATTCAACTTTCAATTCAGCCAGTCCTGGATTTTGGAGGAAATGAAAAAGTACAAGTTGAGTAAATTGACTAGAATCAGTGATCGTATCACTTTTATCTGTGGTATTTGGACCATACCAATATTAAGTGATGAAGTACATGTCCCACGTTTGAAAATCAAGTATGAAAGTACTGGACATTTGAAGCCTATTTGACAGTGGAAGATAAGCACCACCGAGTGCTCCAAAATCAAAACTGAAAAGAATCATTAGTGAAAGCTAATATTCAGAATGTAGGCAAAATAGTTGTATTTGTTTAGGTGGATTTTCACTCTTTCATGCAAGATAGGTGTTTACTGATACTGAACTCCAAATTATGAAAGTCAGAAATGATGTCGCAGGTTTTCTGATGACTGAATCCTTTCCTACCCCTTTAAAATACCTTCTCTAGCAACTGGTGTGTGCCTTTCCTCAGTACTTCAGTGGGACTACCTTTGAATTATCAGGTTCAGTTAGTGGCACCATGTTACCAAAAGAGCAATGATAAATTAGATAAAGAGGATAAGATGAGCACAAAATGGTTTAGCATGGAAAAGGATTAAGTGCATTTATTATAAAATATTTGCTTTGGAGAGGGGGAGTAAGGATGTAACTACAAGTATTTGAAGACTACTAAAGCCATTTTGGGGAAAATAGGTATTTCAACATGCAATGGAAAAACAAACAAACAAACAAACAGTATTCACTCAGGAAGCAGAGAATTTGTGCATATTTCCAGAAAAAGCATCCTGCATTCATCCATAGAATAATTCAGCAAGGGAAGAAATAAAAACCTCATTTTCTGGGGATTTTCAAATAGAAGTCAGTATCATTTCAATAACACAGTAATAATACGCTAATTCCCTACTGAAATACAGGGAATGATCTTGTGTTTCCAGGAGACAATAATGATAGATCTTCTCATCCTTCCAGCCACAGTAACACTACTGTGTATGATGAAACCATCTTTTACCAACGCTGTTTGAACAAGGTAGGAATACTATAGATTCCTTAAATTCATATTTTCTCCCCTTTACACTCCTTCTTGTGATACTGATGCCCAAAATGACAGTATTTACTGCTTTCTTCCATGCCAGACCCACCTGTGGATTTCTTAACATGCTGCATTTGTGAAGAACAAGAGAAAAGAATCTTTATTTACAGCCTTGCTCTGTCTTGCACATCAACACAGCACAAGGCAGAGCACAATGCTCCCATCACGTTTGGTAATGGCCTACCTTAACTTTCATATCAGGACCTAAATATTATATTTTTTTTTATTATTATTAAACAATGCAATTATTATTGCACAGATGGCCTAGATACAGTCTCTCATAACTGTACGATATGCAAGCAGTCAGATGAGACTGTTACTTACCTTTTAATCTCCTGCCAGCCAAACAAAACTTGGTATGTATGCCCCAGTTATGTCAGAAGATAAATGATGTGGTAGTCATTTGACAATCTACTTGACAAAATCCCTAAGCTTTTAACAGTTTCAAAAGTTGAGGTTAACATGACAAATTCTAGTATTTCTGAAAAGCTATTCTGTTCAAGACCATAACCTTAGTGTTATCTGCACTAAGAGAACAGAAGCAGCAAAGGCTAGTAAAATGTTATCTATTACGTTTCTTCTTTCACTGGAAGTCCAAAGTGCTTTGGTATAAAGAACATGCAGTTCAATGTACTTTTTCCATAATTACAAAATTAAAGCCATCCAGCTTTATGCTATGTAATCTTGAAGCAAACACTTTTACTATACTCATTTATTTATATATAAGTCGATAGCTGAAAAGGATTGTGCTGGTTCTCTCACGGTGCTTTGGAGTGCATGAACAAAGAGTTATGTGCTGCTCCCCTACACAAAAGAAGTGAGAATGTGGCCGTTGGACTCATCACACATGGAGGTGGAGCAACTATGTCAAGCACTGAAGTCAATGACCCAGCAGGACATTCCCTGTGCTTTGGATGCAGAATCAAGAAGAAATTAAGCTTGCAGTGCATGGAGGTAGGACTGCTGGAGCCCTTGGCTGCAACAAATTGCTTGCTGAACCTGTCCATACAGCAAACCTTTCAGTTTTCATTGTAGTTTCTAGTTATGTTTTCCTAAGTTCTACAGGAGTATTTGAGACTATCCATTGCCACGGAAATATCCTAGTGATTACTGTCAGCACTTCTATCAGCCTTGTTTCATCACCAGATTTTGAATCTTTCAAAATATCCTGTGACATGTTGAAAATCATGTGGAAGAACAATTTAAGACATGCTATCTGAATAGACAGGTAGGTGCTTTTCCAGAATCAGTTTATTTCCAAACTGCTTGGAACTGCTTCCAGACCTGACATACATGCCCATTTTTGCCAGAAGTAAGTAGATACTTCCAGTATCACTATGAGGAAAACAAATGTGCACAAAAGCTTTTGAAAATGGACAGAAGCACTTTCACATTACAGATTGGTTTTTCTACTCTTTTTAATGTCTCCTGTCAAGCTGTCACAAAATTACAATTATAAATCCCTTGGTTTTTCACCCTTCTCGCTGCCACATATACATCACCATCTCACAAATTTAGAGATAGATAGCTCAGTCATTCTTCACCAATTACTCTTCAAGGCTGATCTTTGAAAAGCTAGTAGATCTTACAGTATTTAACTTCTGGTTTCTTCAACATAGATTTTTGACACAAAAATTACACTATTTTTCTAAAAATGTGAATGCATCGAGGTATTATGGAAAACACAGAAGAACCTTCAGACACTAGAACAGCCTATGAGGAAAAAAAGGTGAAATAGAATTTGGAAAAAGCAAGGAAAACAGAATGTGTAGTACAGAAATGTTTGACAATGTAGTGTCAGCACTTTCTACTGAACCAGCGTTTTTCATGAAGGGTGCTAAAGTGCTTTATGAGGTGTTAGGAATAATTCTTCCATATTACACCTGAGGTACCCAAGGTCTCAAAATGTTATGTGACTTGCTTAAGACAAAACAAAGAGTGAAGAAAAACGCATGTAGAGAAAAAAATATAGGCAGTCTGTGGTCTTACATCACTGATCACGGGATGAAGTCAAGGTCAGAGACTACTTTAGTTGTGCTAGGATTCCTCCACCTACATCTTTTAAAATTGTTCCAATTTGGAATCAACGAGCCATTTTGTTTTCTTTCTTGTTTTTCTTTTCTGGTTTGGGGTCAGCTTGCGATGAACTCTGTTCCCATGCAAGGGAATAAAAGCAGAAAACTCCTATTACCACCTTATTGCCAATCTCTGCTCCCTCCATTTACCTTCTCCAGCATCCAGAGAAGGAAAACAGTGATAGAAACCCATCTTTAGCCTCCCTGGAGATGACAAGAAACCTCTGAACTTAGGAGTACAAAAGGTTTTTAATATACTCTGAGATTGTGTTTACTCAAAAAACCCCACCCAGCTAAACCCCNGGTGTGTGTCTTTTAGGACTCTTCTTTCCAGCCTTTTTCTACCATGTCTTTGAAACACTGCTACAATTAAAGAGAACCTAGACAGGTATAAATATTATGTATATAAAAGACCTTCAGTGAGACAGAGGGTGAGAATACACTTAGTATTTTGCTGAGCCAATAATCAGCCCCAGGCTAAAAAGCAACCCAAATGCCCTGTGGGCTATGTGTTTACTTAGGCTATCACTGTTTAAGTTATAGCTCCATTTGAGGAAGCACTAACCCCTGGTGTATTGAGAAAAAAAGGTCTTGTTTGCTACTTCCCTCACTTGTTAATAATCATTATAATTCCAAGCAAATTTCCAATTGGTGTGAGCTAAGCGTTCAACCCCTCCCTTCAGTTTCCTAATGAGAATCTCTGAACCTAAATAAACATAATATTTAGTTTCATTTAAATACAGAAGAAATTCAGTGCCTGTTAATAAGAATATTCCTGGACCTACTGTTAAAATAATTCATACCTGATCTGGCTGTTGCATTAATCTAGAACAGCTCAGTGTTGAAAAAAATAAAACAAAAACCCAACTCTAGTTCATGTGTTCTTGATTTGATTCTTTTTTAATAAACTGGCACAGACAGAATGTGGAGAGCTTTTAAACTGATTGTATAACTCACAGAAGGATCCTTTCCCTCCTTAGTCATCAGTAACACTACTAAGCAAGCAGCTGCAATCTACACACCCTTTTTTGCTTTTATCATGAAAACAGAATGAAATTTATCAGTTATCAAATAAAATGACTTCTTTGTATGAATAAATTATCTTGTAGTTATAACTTACAAAATGTTCCCATCTCTACCCATACCAAATGCATCAAGTCATTTGGATGACAGAATGCTACAAAAATTATCTGAACTGTCAGGAAGCTGCAATGACTTCTTGTATAAAAATTATTTCAATTTTTACCAACTCAAAACAGTATCAAAAAAGGGAAAAAAGAAAAGTCTTTCCAGAAGATTGGTCATATATAGTTCAGAGTGAATCATCATTGAATAAATCATGTTTGTTCTTTCTAAGGAATCGATGATTTACACTTTAATGACACTTGTCAGGGAAGCCATGATCCTTCCTTTCAAACAACTATCCTCCCCCAAAAAGCACTGTATGAAATTTTGAAAGTATCAATAACTTTATTACACCACAAATTAGTTTGCAGTAATAAAGATCTTCTTATGTTTCCCACTCAGATAATGTCATCCACCATGAAATGATGTAAAGCCTGAGTCACTGAAGTCACACCTGATTTTTTTAAAATACTTTTTGCCTGACTCTGACAAACTGTACTCCAGCTGGAAGGAACTCCATAGATGAGGGATGCATAGACAGAGCTCACTGACAGAGCTGGAAACCAGAAGAGGTCTTTAACTTGTTTTTTATAATTCTACAACTGGAACCTCATCCAAGTGTGCTTGATAAATCTTTACATAACTGTAAACAATGTTTCAATCTATTAAAAAAAGCTAAAAACTTTTTTTTGTCCATTTTATGTTTTATAAAGCCAGCTCAAGGCTTAGATTTTCACAGTAGAACCATAAGTCTTTTCAAAAAGATTTCTCATAAAATAAAATTGTAGCTTCTTAAATCAGTAAAAGAAGGTTAAAAATAAACTTTCTTTTTCTTCTCCTGGAGACAGAAACTTCTCCTTCAACTGCAAAAACTTCAAGCAGTTTTCACTTGAGCTGAGTCAACACAGATTGAGCTGAAGCATCTGGTCCTATGAAAGCTGCTGTGAGAGTTTGCAGAATTTCAAATCCTATTTCAGGAGCATCATGGTGAAACTGTAATTATCACACTGCACTACTAAAGAGGCTTGAGCTCCATTTTAAACACACAGAGCTTTTGCTCCAGTATATCCCAGAAACAATAAGTTGGGCCTGTCTGGTGGCCTGGCTAGTCTAGTAATGTCTCTCTTACAGTACATTCTTGGATCTCTTCAGAGGAGGACAAAAGAAATCCTCAAATAGGCAATTACTAAATTACTCTTGCGGGGGGGGAACCTTCTTAACCCTCAGTAATAAATAAAATCTGTGTTTTGCCTCAGAGTGTTGAGATACTGAATTTTCCAGAGTCATAGATGTGGATCCTCAGCATATAGGCTGGTGTCAAAACACTGAAGGCAATGCAGTGGACATGGATGAGGAGGCACCAGCCCAGTTTCTGGTGTTTCTTTTCAATCCCTGCTGTATGTCTGAATGCTTTATACTTCATATACACATTCAGTCATCCTTTTAATCCTAACTCTTTTCTTTAGTGATATCCACGGGCATTGTAGGTCTATTGGTGTTTCTTGCAGTACAAGTATTTAATCTGTTTTTCATCTAGCTGTACTTTAATTGGCTTGCTCCTTAATCTTTAAGTAATCAGAACTTTTAATTTACCTTTTTCATCCCTTTGCATTCTTTACTATTCACATCCTTCCTAAAATGAGTGGTCACAAATCTTTCAAATCCTTTTCTCCTTTTAAGACTTCCCTCCTTCTACTATTCCAGTCTATTTTAAAAATGTTATAATTGATCTTCAGTCATATTTTTAACAGTGGAGAAAAAAAAACAACATCAGTAAAATAATATTAATCAGCACAGAGCACAGAATCCTCCAGATTGTTTCCAGTAAAAAAGTAGGCTTTACTGATTGACCTCACAGGCAACAAGGTACTATCTACCTTCTCCTACCAGGAGGAGGCATGGACCTTTGTGTGGGACCAGATGACTGAAAAGCAAGTTCCAAATGACACACATCACTGCTAATCAAATTATAAGATGTGCTCATTCTGTCTATAATTTCCTAAACAACATCTTGAAGCAGACAGCATTATCTTTAGATGTGAACCTACAGCATGACCTTCATCCTCTTAATGTAGGCCCTAGGAATATCATAGGGAAGGCAGCAGACAGAACACTGAGTTTATAGCAAAAAGAACATTATTTGACCTTTCTGTTGGTATTAATATACAAACAACATGCTACCATTTCCTTAGCATAGCATACTGGGGGGAAAAAAAATTAAAAAAAAGACCTTTTCTATGTCCTACATTGCCTTTTCCAAAGCCAGGTCTTCCTCCCTTCCTTCGCTTTTTCAAGAAGGTGGCTTGTATCTGTTAATTTCATCTTGTATCTGTATAATTCCACCTTAGTTTATTCCAGGGCATGAACAAAAATACATGTGGCTGAGCTGCTGTTGCACAAATTACTATAAAACTCTTTGATTTGCTAAGCATGCCTCATTTTTCCTTTTTCTATAATATTTTTCTTAAGTGATGCTCTCCTGAGTAATCATGGAATTAACTTGAGGAGCGTTTCTCCTGCACCAACCTTAAGCCTGTCTCCTTTGATCAGACATTATCCAAACTAAAAATAAGATGACTGAAAATCTCTCCAGATGCTCACAGACAACATACAAAATTGTGCCTAACAAAATGACAGAAAAAACTGTAACGGGTTGGGTCTGCCTGTGTATAGATGACTCGGTTAACAGCAAGGAGGTAAAGCGAGGCATTATCCAGACTTCTGCTACTCTACCATGCAGTTTATCCATAAGCAAACAGGGACACGTTGCTCTGCTCATGGAAAAGCAAGATGGGCAACTCCCTTGATTTCCTGACTTTCACTGAGGTTGCAAATGTAGTACCTTAGAAAAAGAGTCTCTGTAATGCCAAACCGTGTAAAAGAAAAGCTTTTCCATGAACTGTCTGCATCTGTCTGCTAATATACAGAAGGAGTTCAAATGTGGAACCATGTTGCCCAGAGAGGTTATTAGAATCCTTGGAAACAAACACTTAATTCTGAGCAGCCTCACTTGGTTGTGCCCCTACTGAGAAGGAGCTGAACCAGATGAACTTCAGGTCACTTCCAACCTAAATTACCCCATGATTCTGTAATAGATATCTTAAATGCTTCATTTTGTATGTATTGAAAGGCAAGGTAGGCTTTTGACCATGATCATAGGGGGGAGAGCCTCAGATCAAAGGCACATGTTCCATAGATCATCCAAGGATACTGTGAGAATAAAGTGTTCAAATGCAAGGTTTTTGTTCCTTGAACCTATCCCTTGCTCAAGGGAAAATGGAAGATTCAGAAATTTACTACAAACCATAATAACATATGCTCTTGAAAAATCACTCATTGTTTTCAAACCTTGACAATCATGATTTTTCTTATATTTCAGAATAACATCTTCTTTCTGTCTATCTGAGCTTCTTTGGAATTGTATCTTACTATCTGACCATGTATCATTTTAACATGATTTGAACTCAGAGAAGCCTATGTTAAACTAGGACATGTTCTGATCATGGAAACAGAAAAGATGAGTAACTCTTAAGGGCTGAAAGAAAAGATTACTTGTAAGAAGGAAAAGTCTATTACTCATAAATCAGAAAGCAGGAGAAACTGATGTGTTTTTAATGTAAGAATAAGGCAAATTCTGAATTGTGAACTTTTTATTCAGAGAAAACTGAACTACAATCTCAGAATTCGAATTCCAAGGAATGAAGGCATAAAGTGACTAGATTTTAATGTAACGAGGCCTGTCTAAACATTCATTGGTGACAGCTAGACAATATTTACAAAAGCTGTTGCAACAGGAGCCTTTACACCTAACAACATGCAAATAGTATGAGTTGGCATTAATCACCTTTTATTGCAAATGGCAAGGTCACTTAGAAACAGGCTATATTTATGGTAAACACTATAACTGTGGAGCTTTAAAAAAATGGAATGAGGAGGCTTTTAGTCAAGCAAATACGATCCCCTAAATCTGTCTATAACAATGACTGGTCTTCTCCTCTGTGTTTCTTGTCAGAGCGAACATTAGTGGGAAGAAATTACAGTACTGTGCAGATACTTCCTCCCTGCCAAAATGAAGGCATTTAGGGGAGAAGAAAATAGAAGTTGCCTACTAGGGCATTTGTTTCCTTCTAGTAGTTGGGTAAAAGTAGGAAAAAAAAGAATTATATAACAGAAAATTCACCAAAGAAGTACAGCTATATCTTCTGTCTGATACTCTAATGAATTAAAGACCTTAAAAGAAAGTGCATGAGTGCAGACATCTCTGTTACCACAAGTTTAATGTTGTAGTTTTAATTAGATGCAATAACATAGTTAAAATAGATTGCAATGATTAAGACAAAAAACTTCCTGGATATGAGTGTTTTAGTATAAAGTGATGAATAGGTTCATTTACCTAGCTGATAAAGATGTAAGTAGCCTAGATGGATTTACTTTCCCTAGAAATGGTTATCTAACAAGTCCTTTATCACCCTTCTTTGATATGAAATCTCAAAGATCCCTAATTAGATAGGATATGTTCTAAAGGATGAGGTCAGAAGAAACATGATACTGTCAAAAAATATTACTTTAAAAGCCCTGTAGTATTTAAAATATATTAAAAAA
>VWZY01006785.1:49916-61343 GCA_013399075.1 Chloroceryle aenea | reverse complement strand
TCCATCATATACCAGCAGTCATGGCTAACCTGGGAGGACTCAGTTGACTGAAAGTTCTCAAATATGACACTCATCTACAAGAAGGATCAGAAGGAGGATTCAGGGAAATACAGACATGTCAGTCTGACATTGGTGCCAGGAAAGCTTATGGAGCAGATCATCCCGAGTGCCATCACGTGACACAAGGAGGATAACCAGGCTATCAGGCCCAGTCAGCATGGGTTTCTGAGCAGCAGGTCCTGCTTGACTAATCTGATCTCCTGCTGTAACAAGGTGACCTGCTTAGTAGGTGATGGAAAGGCTACTGATGTTGTCTACCTAGACTCGATAAAGCCTTTGACACCATTTCCCACAACATTCTCCTGGGGAAACTGGCTGCTCATGGTTTGGATGGGTGTACTCTGTGTTATAAATTGGCTGGATGG
The DNA here is from genome assembly GCA_013399075.1 of Chloroceryle aenea. NCBI lineage: Eukaryota > Metazoa > Chordata > Aves > Coraciiformes > Cerylidae > Chloroceryle > Chloroceryle aenea. The sequence continues at coordinate 60,918 of VWZY01006785.1, read as the reverse complement.
CTGGACCCAGAGAGTTGTGGTGAATAGATTTAAATCCAGCTGGAGGCTGGTCACAAGTGATGTTCCTCAGTACTGAGGCCAGTGATCTGGATCAAGTTTGTAGATGACACTATGTTGGGTGGGAGTATTTATCTGCTTGAAGGTAGAAAAGCTCTAGAGAAGGATCTGTGATGGACTGAGTCCAGTGGTATGAGATTCAACAAGGCCAAGTGCCAGGTCCTACACTTAGGTCACAACAACCCTATGCAATGCAACAGGTCTGGGGAAGAGTGGCTGGAAAGCTGCCTTGTGGAAAAGGACCTGGGAATAGTGGCTGANGAAGTGCTCACCAAGCCACTTTCCATCATATACCAGCAGTCATGGCTAACCTGGGAGGACTCAGTTGACTGAAAGTTCTCAAATATGACACTCATCTACAAGAAGGATCAGAAGGAGGATTCAGGGAAATACAGACATGTCAGTCTGACATTGGTGCCAGGAAAGCTTATGGAGCAGATCATCCCGAGTGCCATCACGTGACACAAGGAGGATAACCAGGCTATCAGGCCCAGTCAGCATGGGTTTCTGAGCAGCAGGTCCTGCTTGACTAATCTGATCTCCTGCTGTAACAAGGTGACCTGCTTAGTAGGTGATGGAAAGGCTACTGATGTTGTCTACCTAGACTCGATAAAGCCTTTGACACCATTTCCCACAACATTCTCCTGGGGAAACTGGCTGCTCATGGTTTGGATGGGTGTACTCTGTGTTATAAATTGGCTGGATGGCTGGACCCAGAGAGTTGTGGTGAATAGATTTAAATCCAGCTGGAGGCTGGTCACAAGTGATGTTCCTCAGTACTGAGGCCAGTGATCTGGATCAAGTTTGTAGATGACACTATGTTGGGTGGGAGTATTTATCTGCTTGAAGGTAGAAAAGCTCTAGAGAAGGATCTGTGATGGACTGAGTCCAGTGGTATGAGATTCAACAAGGCCAAGTGCCAGGTCCTACACTTAGGTCACAACAACCCTATGCAATGCAACAGGTCTGGGGAAGAGTGGCTGGAAAGCTGCCTTGTGGAAAAGGACCTGGGAATAGTGGCTGACAGCTGGCTGACCATGAGCCAGCAGTGTGCCCAGTGGCCAAGAAGGCCAACAGTATCCTGGCCTGCATCAGGAATAGTGTGGCCAGCAGGACTGGGAAAGTGATGGTGCTCCTGTGCTCAACACTGGTGAGGACACGCCTTGAATATTGTGTTAAGTTTTGGGCCCCTCACTACAAGAAAGACATTGAAGTGCTGGAGCACATCCAAAGAAAGGCAACGAAGCTGATAAAGGGTTTAGAGCACAAATATTATAACGAGCAGCTGAGGGAACCNTGCTCATGGTTTGGATGGGTGTACTCTGTGTTATAAATTGGCTGGATGGCTGGACCCAGAGAGTTGTGGTGAATAGATTTAAATCCAGCTGGAGGCTGGTCACAAGTGATGTTCCTCAGTACTGAGGCCAGTGATCTGGATCAAGTTTGTAGATGACACTATGTTGGGTGGGAGTATTTATCTGCTTGAAGGTAGAAAAGCTCTAGAGAAGGATCTGTGATGGACTGAGTCCAGTGGTATGAGATTCAACAAGGCCAAGTGCCAGGTCCTACACTTAGGTCACAACAACCCTATGCAATGCAACAGGTCTGGGGAAGAGTGGCTGGAAAGCTGCCTTGTGGAAAAGGACCTGGGAATAGTGGCTGACAGCTGGCTGACCATGAGCCAGCAGTGTGCCCAGTGGCCAAGAAGGCCAACAGTATCCTGGCCTGCATCAGGAATAGTGTGGCCAGCAGGACTGGGAAAGTGATGGTGCTCCTGTGCTCAACACTGGTGAGGACACGCCTTGAATATTGTGTTAAGTTTTGGGCCCCTCACTACAAGAAAGACATTGAAGTGCTGGAGCACATCCAAAGAAAGGCAACGAAGCTGATAAAGGGTTTAGAGCACAAATATTATAACGAGCAGCTGAGGGAACCGAGGTTGTTTAGCTTGGAGAAAAGGAGGCTCAAGGGAGATCTTATCAGTCTCCACAACTGTCTGAATAGAGGTTGTAGAGAGATGGGTGTCACGTCTCCCAAGTAACAAACAATACGATGAGAGAAAATGGTGTCAGTTTGCACCAGGTGAGGTTTAGGGTGGATATTAGGAAGAGTTTCTTCACTGAAAGGGTTGTGAAGCCCTGGAACAGGCTGCCTGGGGAAGTGGTGGAGTCACCATGCCTGGAGGTATTAAGACATGTAGATGTGGCACTCAGGGACATGGTTTAGTAGTGTGAGGTTGGACTTGATAATCTTAAAGGTATTTTCTAACATAAACAATTCTATGATTCTGTAACAATTTACTTCATTCCAGAGGCAATATTCTCCAGCTCTGATATTACTTCCCACCTTTTTCAAAACCTTTGAAGTTCTATAATTTGAGGTGTGAAACTGAGCAAGTGCCATGCAAATTCTGTATCTCTTTCCTCACATTACACAGCTCTGTACTTGGATAGGGACTGGGGAGAAATCATAATGTGTACTGAAAGTATGCAGGAGAAATCTGACATAAAATCTGAAAACCAACACTGAGAGACAGCAGGGGTTTTATTCAAATAGTTGCAGCATTCCTAATTAAAAAAAAACAAAACAAAAACAAAACAAAAAAAACACACACACAAAAAAAAAACAAACAAACAAAAAAAATCAAAAACAAACAACCTGTCAGCAAGCAATGGGAGAACCTGAGAAAAAAACTAAGTGATTTAGTCTGACTGGTAATGATACAAGATGTCACAGAAATACAGAAAACTGCAAGTTAAGATAAATCTAAGTCCTAACACTAAAACACACAGGAAAAAAAGAATTTTTGTAGGGGAGGGAAGCAGCATTATATCTGAAAAACATTGGAAGAAATCAGTGAAGAAACATATTCAAGAGAGTATAAAAGAATGAAAATCCTGGGTTATAAATACATAACATAGGACTGATATTTCAAAAGCTAGTTGACCAAGAAAAGGTCGGTCAGTTGCACAAACTTAAGGGATACAAAAGAAACAGCTCCAAATGTCAAATGATTATGAGATATTTCAGCTCCACATGCACTTAATCCCTCAAATTATGGATTCTCAAAACAACTTCTTTCACAGTGTGCAGGACTTGAAGCTATTCTCAGGTTTCTTCTCTAAAACATGCTGGAATTGCTTTAAGAAGTAACTACAACCAAGCTACTAATTAACAGTGACACAATACAATTAAGTTCAACTTCCTCCATAATCACAGCATAAAATAACACTGTCACGCTAATCTTCTGAGTGGGGTATTTAAAAGAAAAAAAAAGTGAAAAATCTTCTCAGAGAAGACACAGAAATAGTGCACTAAACTTTTTAACCACATCATGAAAAAAACTAAGGATTTTTAAACAGTTTAGGTGGTACAAAACTCAATACTTAGACTAGCACAGAAGGAAGAAGCAAAAAAAAAAGAATGGGAAAGGGGTGAGTACTTCTGTGCTTTAGAGAATAGGAACTTAATTTTAGGCAAGTCAACAGGAAATGATAGCAAGTAAAATGCTTCATGGGAGACCGTGGACATGCAGCAGAAGAGTTCAGTGAAGACTTCTGCTCAACCTACAAATCAACAAAACAATGCTGGGATGTATAAGGTACCGAGAAGAAAACAGTATTATTATAAGGCTGGTACATGAAACAGCATAACCTGAACTGGAACACTGTGTTTAGTTCTCTGAAAGCAAAGGCGAGCAACAGAGACTGCTGAAAACTCCCCCCACCCCAAGACTCTAGAGCCACAAAAGACCAGAAGATACAGAGAAGGAAGCTATTAGGGATTAATGGAAGAGGCTTCAGTGGGGTAGACAAAAATAACCCAAACCTAAAAAACAACACACACTTTAAAAAAAGAAAAACAAAAATGAGAGAGGGTATGTAAGACAGTAAATCTTATATCCAATTTTATATTCATCTGTGATATGGGGGTGATTAAGTAGGCTGGATAGTCACAAAATTAAAAGAAAATTTTGAATGAAATACTGAGCAAATCCGTAGAGCTTGCTCTTCTGCTGGAGAGGCAGAAATTTACAGTTCACAAAGAACATTTTTTACAGATAATATTCATCATACACATAAAATTTTAGAAAGATTTTTGAAAAAGTTTATGCAAAAGGCTTTCCTAGCTTAAGGGACAAAGACAAATATGATTGTTTGATAATTAACAAATGGAAGCTATATTGGAACATCGTGGACCTAATAGATCTTAACAGTGAATGATAGATATCATTAGAAATAGGTAATGAAGGCCTTTGAGAATGAAGATAAGGGGTGCCAGGAAGAGATGTTCAGGAAAACAGTCAAGGTAAGATCTTGAAAAAAAACTGTGTAGTAGATAAATGTGTGCATAGGAATATTGTACAATGCAAGAGCCACCTCTTCACTCTCCCCACATTTCCCAGAAGGTGTTACAAATATAGGTGAATGAGAAGGAGGAAGCCCAAAGAGACAAACTGGCAAGCAAGACTAACAAGACCATATTGTGCCCCAATATTTGCAATATACAATCAGGAAACCTCCATAACCTTGTGTGGCAGGACAATATAACCTTACACTCTATATACAATTCATTCAACATGCTGAAAGAAGAAAAATTACATATCATGTAAATGCTGGAAGTTGAGAACTACATTATATTTTAAGTGGGAAATTCTCTTGTAACATCAAAAATAATACTAGGATTTAAGTTTTCATGCAAATGTAACTTTGAATGCTGCAGAACGTTCCTTGGAGGCTTCTCTGGGATAGATATCTTAGTGTCTCATGGAAAACTGCTTCCAGGGGCTAAGACTCCAGATAGAAATTTAATTACTGTTCAGAGGAAACAACCCATGTTGCCACAAAGTGTGCTCATAAAACAGTCTTTTGAAACGAGGTTAAGTGGGAGAGTGTGGCACTTTAAAGCTCTGGTGAGCCTCCATAGCCTAGCCTTGTGTGGCAGCCTGTCACAGAGCTGCACATAGACTAAAATGGATCAAGAAAGTTAGTCCTATTCTGCCTCTATTCGTTAAAGAGGATCTCTTGAGAAACAGTCACATTAGATAATGAGGTCACATGAAATAGCCTACTGGATCATTACAGAACATTTTTATCTCTGCATTTTCCAACTGGGTGAATGGAAAGAGTATGCTTTCTTATTAGTGATCCTCCCCCTCTTTGTCTTCCAAAGCTGCATTACAGTCTGACTTTGAGAATGAGTCAGGTAAATATTGACTGGTCATAATATTGAGTCACAGTCACTGCAGATGAACTAGAACAAGACCATCACGATAAAATACACTTCTTGATGAAGTCTGGATCCACATTTCCTGTCTCTTAGAATGCAAGTGAAATTCATCTGATCTACCATAGGAAAATAATGTTATACATGCAGGTCTGAGTGACTCAGTGTGACAACTCTGCATTCAATGGAAAGAAATTATTTCCAAGTGATGATCCAGTTTAGCCCAAAGAACATATCTAAAAATGTCAGATGAAGCCCTTTTTGGACTTGTCCATTTCTCTCCATCAGCTATAGAAGGAAATTAGGATTACCAGATCAGATTTAATTCTATGGCATCTGAAGCAATGTAAGAGACAAAACCTTCTTCTGATCTCTGTATGTCTACCCAGAATACTCAAACATACGCTTAATCTTCTTCCTTCCCTCCAGCTTTTTAAGGCTTCCTATTCTGGGTACATGCTAATTGTCATAAAATTGGTCCAAGCTCAACAAGAGAGTGGGAAAGGGAACACACTGAACATCCATCTGCTTACCCCTTGCAGATCATTGTAGGATGCCCTGACTCTGAATAAAATTCTTGGATACAAAACCTTTGAAATTTCCCCAAACAAATATCAATACTTGGATCCTAATTTTCTTATGCCCACACACTGATGCATGTTCTTCCAAAGGAAATACGGACTGCTTTCCTTTATTCTTTTCTTTGTGATCTGATGAAATATAAAGAGGTCTCATTTCAGTTATTTTCAAGTCAGCTTCTACAAAATTTTTTAAACATTCTACAGCTTTCTGAAAGACAAGTCATTTGCATTGCTTCACTTGGCATTCAAGCAGTGTATGTCCTCAGCTCATGGAGACCAGAGCCTCTCAAATGATGGCCTGAGCTCCACTACGTTTTCAGAGGTGCTGGGTAAGACACCACAACTCTGAATCTCAGATCCACCTCAGAACAACCTGTTCCAGCCCATCATCCCACACAAGCCCAGTGTCACAGTTCAGTTAGCAAAATTAAACCATACATTAGAAAGCATTTCTTTACCAAGAGGGAGGTAAAACACTACAGCAGGCTTCCTAGAGAGGCAGTCAATGCTTCAAGCCTGACAGTGTTTACAAGGTGTTTGGACAATGATCTTAATAACATGCTTTAACTTTTAGTCAGCGCTAAATTGGTGGGGCACTTGGACTCGATGATCATTTTAAACCCCTTCCAACTAATATAGTCTATTCTATTCCATTCCATTCAAAATATCTCTTCCCTTTGGCAGTTTAAATTACATTTCCACTTCTAAGGCATTTACCCCAATTATTCTTAGGAGTTCCTGCAGAAAGATTTTTACTACCAGCACAAATACAACCAGTTATTCTCTCTGTCCCCTGACACCACAGAAGAGAAGAAAAAAATATCATCAATCTCACAAATTACAAAAAAAACTGCAGTGGGAACAGGACAAGCTGAATGTCCACGAGACCAATCCACAGTGCTGTGCTGGTAGGTCAGCCTAAGGCCTGTTGTGGAAAGACCAGCATCCCCGTATCATTCCCTCATTATTTTACAGCTTGAGTCAGGAAATCCTCCCTACTAGAGGAAAAAATCCTTCTTTCTCCTCCATGTTTGCCGTGTACCTCCTGCAGCAATGTCAGAAAAGGAGGGAAGAAGAACTGGATATGTCTCCCAGGCAATCAGAATGCTACTGGGAGCTAGCAAAGTTTTTGGCAGATGGGAGCCAGATGGCTATGGGAATTCTGCTTTCCTGCACCAGTGTCACGCAGCTCCATGCAATCAAGACAAAGAAAGGAAAGATTTTTCTCCAGGTCTCTCTATAGGCCTGGAGACTAACCATGACCAGGCCATCAAAAGTGGACTGTTGGTAAGGTGATAGAGGGTAAAAAGCTGAGCTTGCAAATGTACCATACTCAACCACATAAATGCCTTAAACTCCTGCCCTCACCTCCAGATGATTGCTGTATTACTTGACCTACCCTATCTCCAGTGACCTTTGCTTTTCACCGGTTAATAGTTGTTTTCCCCTGATCTCCCTCACTGCTCAAAGGAAAATTTAGAAAATACCATTAAAAAACCTTTTTGGATTTTCATTTCAGCATACCTCTACTGTTTTTGCTGAATGAACAATTGCTGGGGGTTTCTTTTGGTTACAGGTGTGTGTGAGAATAATCAGAACTCAGCTGTTTATTCTTAGCATTAGGTTAATTTTTTAACTAATTTCAATTTTCAACATTAAAACCAGACTTCCCTGCACCACTAGTGAACCCCAGACTAATTTATAAATATACTGTTTATTTGATTTTTGGAGAAAAACAGCTTCTTGCTTTATTACTTAGAGAAACTCCTGGTAAAACAGTATTAGACTATCCAAGGGGCAGCAGCCATGATTTGGCATCGTCTGCTTTCAACAGTCCTCAGTACCTGACAACCAGCAATCTCCTAATGAAGAAAAAGGTTTCATCCAAAAGTGGGATGTGGGAGTTAAACCCTGGAGAGAAAGTAGTACAGGCATCAAACAGTCCTTAAGAAAATGCCAGGAATAACCATGCCAGAATTTAATGTCCTGTTTCATTTACTTATCTATTAAGGAACTGTAATTCTTTTATGGGATTTCTATGGTAATTGTGTGGGAACATCATTTCCTCACACAACTTACTTAGGTTTCTAAAAAATTAAAAAGACTCGCTCCCTTTCCCCAGGTTCACTGGAAAATCATCAATAATGTAGCAAATTATTTTCTTATGATTAAATTAAGGCTTCATTACAAGTCAGTTTAAGGGCAAATATTTTTATTGCTTACAGAACCAAACTTTTAATTGCTTCCAGTAAACTTTATTAATTATATCCTTCTAGCACTGAAACCATTAACACTATGTAATGTTATATCAATTTCTATATCTCATTACAAATGCTAGAAAATGTCCATAAATGCAATTTTAATTTATTTTATTGCTCATGCCTCTGAACAACAAAAAAAATAATAGGAAAGCAATATGATAATATATCTATTCTCAATGATTAAAAACTAGAATAGTTGAGTCCTGTTTCTAGCTACACCCATTTAAACCAACAGAAGTAAAAGCAGAGGCTAAGAATTCATAAGAAGCTAAAGATTTTATAGTCAGATAAAATAAGATTGGTCTCTACTGGATCCTAGTATGAACCTTCATTCTGACAGAATGACAAAATCGGGGGGAGAGGAAACCCAACTCTGCATAAATGGACTGATAAAATCTGGACCTTCATTTCAAGAAGGGCTGAAATTCTAAAAAACATTTATATAAAACAAAGAAGGATATCTCAATGCATCGAGTCTGTTCATTTCTTGACTATGAAGCTGCTTACAGACCGATGGTTTTTTTTTTGGAAAAAAAAAAGTCTCCACCCCTACTATACTAAGCAAATTACTCAAAATACAGCTTTGCTGGCAACAACCACATGAAGTTTTGTAGTAGTGGACAATGCACTAATTCAGGACCAACAAGGACCTTTTCCTACTCGCGTCTGCCTTTTCTATCAGCCACTTAGCTCCTATCCCCTAAATTAACCCATTTCCAGACACACGTGGACACAGTCTCTGCATTTTAACATGATGAATCTTCCTTTTGAAACCTATACAGCACACAATGTGCAGTGCAGTAAGTCTATTAAATACACTTCTTTTGAGAACCTCTTCTGGAATTAACCATTCTTAGTAGACTTACTCATCTCTGGCAAGGTAAGATTAATTCTTAGGAGGGAAGGATAGAACCATAGATAACATCTCTTCTCTTAAATTACTAGTATATGCACTTAAATACATGTGCATGTGTGTGCACTATACAAGGTCAGTCACTGCTGTCACACTAGAAAGTACTCTCAAAGGTGGCTTTAATTTTTGGGAAGTTTAAGCTCTGGAGAGATTACTAATGAAACTCTGTATAGAAAGTCCTGCTTTGTGGCTATCTCACATAATAATTTGATCTTATAAATATTTACTCAGTCTGAAAATTGCTAGATACAGAAAACAGAAAGCATATTCTTTCAAAATCTGAACAATATTTAAACTTCATTAAATGTTACAGAGAAATTACTTACATTTGCTATGCTAATAAGAACAAAATATTAATCTTGTATGTAATGTTTGTCTCTTGGTAAATGCAAGGTAGTTTACTGTTATCCCTTCAAACTTACCAAACTTAATCTTTTGAAAAGTCAAGCATTACTTATAATTAATCAAGATTAATGATGATATACACTATGGCCAGCATTAGCACTCAATTCCACTGCCAGTTTCAGTGAGTTTTTAACCAAAACAGCCACTGACATCCACTTGGATTTTTCTGATGGTAACTTCAGCAGGGTAAGGACTCTGCAGTGTATCTCACATGTGATCCATCTCAGGATCTCCATCTCAGGAAACTAACTCCATCTCAGGAAGAATTCTGGTCTCCGTTTCTGCAGACTGGCCAAGGGACCTTCTCTTTAACATGCCAGCAAGATCCTGCTGCTCTGAAATGCATGGCCAAGAGCTCTGGTTTCAAATCTTTGATCTCATAGAGTTAGAGCAGAGGGGGGAAAACAGCTAAAGCTAAAATTTCAGAAGTAGAACTACTGTCAGGCTGGGATTTTTTCATACCTTCCTTGTTCACTATTAAAACCTAATAATACCACATCTTCAGTATCTCATAATTTAAGGATTCAAGTTCCACTGCTCAGGAAGATTTGTTCCTATAGACATGAATATCTTTTGTTATCAAATGCTCAGAAATAATGCCTTTCTCAACTGTTTCTCAAGCGACTAACGTTTATGATTGTCTGTCAATCTCATGAAATCATGCTATCTCACAGTACTCAAAACCATTATTGTCACTTTCCAGAAGCCAAAGAGTCTTGCCTATTTTTCTAATCAAGTTTCATCATCTAGATATCACAGCAAGAAATACATTAAAAATCCACTTTATCAACAACTGAAATAGAAATTTCTTTTCTGTTAACACAATCAGTGGGCAGTTTTCAAGGAACAAATTTAAGAAACTGAGGATTTCAAACAACACATGATTTTCTATCAGTGAAGCTGATGAAAAGAAGATGGAAGGAAGAAAAGAAAAACCACAAAGATGAATACTCTTTACAATTGGCCCTATCAACACATGCTTTAGGTGACCAAAGCAAAAGATGAAGGTGACATCTTATTTCCACCTAGTAATCTCTTGTCATCAACCTGCACAAAAATCATAGAATCATAGAATAGATTGGGTTGGAAAAGACCTCCAAGATCATCAAGTCCAACCCCTGATCCAACTCCAATTACTATATCATGGCACTAAGGGCCATGTCCAATCTCTTTTTAAAAACCTCCAGGGATGGTGAATCCACCACCTCTCTGGCCAGGCCGTTCCAATGCCTGATTACCCTCTCTGTAAAGAATTTCTTCCTAACATCTAACCTAAACTTCCCCTGGCAGAGCTTGAGCCCATGTCCCCTTGTCCTGTTGTTGCTTGCCTGGGAGAAGAGACCAACCCCCACCTGGCTATAACTTCCCTTCAGGTAGTTGAAGAGAGTGATGAGGTCACCTCTAAGCCTTCTCTTCTCCAGACTAAACAACCCCAGCTCCCTCAGCCTCTCCTCATAGGACTTGTGCTCAAGTCCCTTCACCAGCCTGGTTGCTCTTCTCTGGACCCGCTCCAGTACCTCAATATCCTTCCTGAACTGAGGGGCCCAGAGCTGAACACA
>VWZY01006785.1:4001-49845 GCA_013399075.1 Chloroceryle aenea | reverse complement strand
ACAGCCCTGTTGGTCTGCACCTGTGGGGCGCGTGATCGCTTATTAACTCCTGTCCACGCGCCTTTGGCTATATGCTGAGTGGCCGTTAATTGCTGTCCATGCGCTGATTGGCTACGTGTTAATTGAGCAATCTATTCTGCTGATGCTTCATTTTGAAGAAGTCTTTATCCTTCTTGCCTTTGTGTTCTGACAGAAAACTTTCTTATCGCCAGCTCTAGGCTGCTTCAAGGAGGCAAGACGAGCTACTTGTCACGTAGCACACTCATGCTAAGAATTCCTAGTAACTCTGGTTCACTAGGCCTGTATCATGGCCTAGCTCAGCGAGCCACTCTTCCACTCTGCCGGGCTCTGCCGGGCTCTGCCAAGGTCTGCCGGCCTCTGCCAAGCTTTCCCGAGGCCTGCCGGGCTACAAGCCTGGGGATGATTTGAGAATACATGGAAGCTTACTGAAAGAATGTATTGTCTGCAAGCTGAGTGTTGTTTTATGGTGGAAGACAGATACTGTGCCCCACCATTATTTGCTGTGTCACAAATATAACTTCATTTGGTCTTAATTTGTGAGATGTTCTCCTTTAGACACACACACACGCACACAAAAAGGCACCAAAGATTTAATTCTATACATGAAGAAGCTATTTTAGAAACCAGACAACCCTGCTGAGTGTAAATATATTCAGCAATCATCAGGGGGAAAACAACCAAACAAACAGCAGTAATGGAAAAGGTCATCTGAGTAAGTTCTTTTAACTCCTTCATTCAGGAAACTATTCTTACTACACATATGTCACAGCAACAGTAACTGGCAAGATGATAATTATTTTGTTAGTAGTTTTAGAACATGAAGTCCTAGTTTAAAGGAAACAATGAATTTAAAAAGTTCTCAAGGATAGATGCTGAAGTGCAAGTTGACACAGAGAAAAAAAAAATCATAGATCAAAACTGTTCATATAAAACAAATGCTTTTTATTTTTAGGGAAAAAAAATAATTGTTAGGAATGTTTTGACAAAGTTTTTTCTTTACCCTGGTATAGCTGTATTAGTCCTTCTTATCATCCTACAATCTGTTCAGAAACACTGGTTTCCAAAATGGAAGTTTTTGAAACTTGCTAGGAGCCTCAAAGCAGGAAGGGTATGAAAAGAAGTATCCCCTGTAGGCAGCCTCCCAGCAGGCATCCTGAGCCCGGATGGACAGTATTTGGACCCCAGAGGGCTACCCATCATTGTCCTTCCTTCCCACTGCCATTCCCTGCTGCCAGACTGTACTGCTTAGTCATCTGCAAGAAGGAGACGTGTATGTGCTTGTGTGTGTGTTTCTCTGTGTGAGGACATAGCTTTACAAATATATTTTCTCAGAGACAAAGCCAGGGTCCTATTTTGGCTTCAGGTCCCTATGCATCTACCACAGCTCTCAGATCCACCAACTGTGCACTTTTTCTGAGAAGTTATTTTTAATCTAGATTATTTCCCAGTCTTGGTGTGCAGAATGTCTCCACAGACCACTTGTACCAGTACAATCACAAAGATGAAGACCTGAGATGGGAAGGTAGGAACAGACAGCCAAGACCAGAGATCTCCTCAGCTGCCTTCACATGTGCAAATAGGTCCTGAAAGTGCATACGTGTGCCCTCTTCAAACTCTTCTAAGTTTTTTACTCACACTATGAGAAAAGAATTAAAAAGAAATGAGGTCAAGCCTACCAGTGACGCACTGCTCATCGCTCAGCTTCTCACCTTCCACTAACACCATTAGATCAACAGCTACTGTGTAAAAATAAGTGTAGCCATGTCTATACAATAAAAGAAAAAGTTTAGAACAAGGAGAGAACAAGAGAGCACAGACAGGGGATGAAAAGAAAGAAACTGAAAGATGTGACCTTTGTAAAGAGAAAAGGTAATAAATGGAAGCCAAGCAGAGAGTCCTGTTTCAAATCTGCTTTCTTTATTTACTCTATCATGGACATCCTCATCTGCCTCACAAAAATAAATATAATGTGCAAAACAACAAAAACATTTTTGAATAAGGATGAGTTATTACTATAACAAAAAAGTGGTTGTCTTTGATACCTTCTTTTCTTCACGAGCTGTAGAGTTATGATTTGTCACTTTGCCTTTTTGAATCATTAAATTCATCTTTCCTCCTCATTACAGTCACAGACTTTCTCATTCTATTCCATGTTCAGCAGAAAATGATCAGGAGGTGACTGACAGATAGAGCCATGCTGTATTACACAGACAACATCTATACAGCAGCACTGGGTGTAGAGTAGACATGGTTTGTTTGAATGCATCTGTCCTGCCCAGTTGCTAACGTGTGTAGTGCTGACATTCTTCATACAGCAACATCACTGACCTGATAAGAACATTTGCATTGTTATATCTAAGAAAAACATTGATGTTTGGCATAATGAGGTTAAATCAATTATGATCAAGTCATTTTACCAATGTATTTTTATTCCTTCTGTGGAAGGATGCTTTAAGGCTCACCATTGTTCAGTGTGAGCTCAACACTATTTCCATTAACACTCCTAACAAACCCAGTCTTACTTGTCATCTGCATGACAGCAGGCAATGCTGCAAACCACTGGCAGTCACACAGGAGGAAAATACATCCCTGCAGAACGTCATTCTTCTTTCATGTGTGCCATTCTCTCGTAGATATATGCATGCCAAAAGTCAGAGGTTTGTCTAGCAGGGGTCTTGGGAAGTCTTGGATCTTCCCCCAGCCCAGTTCCACTCAGTAGTCAGCTGTCAGCAGATACCTGTGGCCCTGAAAACCACTGATTATTTTGTTGCCATGTGCACTGAACACAGCATTATTAAGGATGACAGATATAAAGGCACTTCTCTTGCCCTACACATATGTACCACAGAGATGGACAGATTATTCAGAGGATCTGTAACCCCTCAGCTGCTCTGGTATTAGAGGCAAAGTGCAAAGCAGTGACTTACAGAGAGATCACTAACCACCTGGGACAGACGCTTCTGAACCATGCAGGTAGGCAGGACTGGCACTCCCCTGCTGCACACACTGTAGACAGACCTGCTTCCACTTAACCACTGACATGTCCTCCTGTGCTTTAAATGATATGAAGAAGAATATGCTTCTGGACACAGAAGCAGCAATTTAGCATGTATCACATAAAGAACTGGCTGAAGGGCAGAGCTCAAAGGATTGTAGTGAATGAGTCTGCATCTGGCTGGTGACCAGGCATCAGCATTGCTCCTTAGGGCTTGATTCTAGGGCCAGATCTGTCCAATATATTTACCAACAATCTGGGTGCAGGAGTTGAATGCACCATTAGCAAGTTTGCTGATGATACCAAACTGGGAGGTGCTGTTGTCTCTCTTGAGGGACAAGTGATTTTGCAGGGGAATCTAGACAGTATGGAGCATTGGGCTGTGATTAATGGGATGACAACTAACAAGTCAAAATGATGGATTCTGCATTTAGGATGGGGTAATGCTGGGCATAAGTATAAATTGGGAGAGGAGTGGCTGGGGAGCAACTCTGCAGAAAGGGATCTGGGGGTGCTGGTCAGTGTAGGTTCAAGACAAGTCAGTCACGTGCCCTAGCAGCCAAGAGGGCAAACCATATCCTGTGAACNCAATACAAGTCAGCCATGTGCCCTGGCAGCCAAGAGGGCAAACCATATCCTGTGAGCATCAAACTCGGTATAACCAGCTGTCAAAAGTGGTGATTATTCTGCTCTCAGTGGTGGTGCAGCCTCACCTTAAGTACTGTGTGTAGTTCTGGGCCCTCAGTTTAAGGATGTGAAGGTCCCTGAATGTATCTAGAGGAGGGCAACAAAGCTGCTGAAAGGCCTGGAAGGAATGTCCTAGGAGAAGCAACTAAGGACCTCATATGCTTGTCTAGTTTGGAGAAAACTAGGCTGAGGGGCAACCTCATTGCTCTTTACAGCATCCTGAGGAGGCAAAGTGTAGAGGTAGGTGCTGATCNCTTTCACCTACACTGCTCTCCAGCAGGTCAGCCCCCAACCTATACTGGAACAGGCACTTGGACAATGCCCTAAAAGGCATATGGACAATGCCCTTAATAACACACCTCAACTTTTTTGGTCATCCCTAAAGTGGTCAGGCAGTTTGATTAGATGATTGTTGTAGGTCCCTTCCAACTGAACTAGTCTATTATTCTATTCTATTCTTTTGGCCCTGACTATTCTATTTTATAAATTACAGAGGAGAAAGCATGCAATCTATAGTTTGTTTTTTCTACATTCAAGTGCCATATGCAGACTCATTAAAGTATGGCTGTGTGATTAAGCAATCCCAGCTGTGAAACTGAAAAAGCAAGGAAAACATCCAAGGAGTTATCTTTTTTTTTTCCTCATGAAAAGGGCAGGAAAGCCAACATAATTTGACATAATTGTTCCATTTGACTGACACTTCATTTTGCTCATCCATATGAAAAACAAAAGGCTACTTTAATATTAACTACAGCAACTAGCTTGTTTTTTCTCCAGGAACTGACTGCCTTGAGCCCTGGAGGAGTTCCCTCACCATCCAGGCACATGGAAGAAGAGCAATGGTACATCTGCCCCCAGCAGATTTCTAGCCTCTCAGCCTTTTATTTCCCCAGTGGGAAGCACATAGAGAATTTGGCCTCATTTGCAAATACTTTCAGGAGCACCCACACTGCAGTTGTCAGAGCCTTTATTCCCAGTTCCAGCACAGCACACAGAACACAGCTATGGCTGTGCATGGGGCAGCGATATGCTAGGAACCGTTTCACTGGGAAGCAGCATTTCTCTTGTGAAAAGCAATGGCCCCTGTGGTTTCATTCCATGCTGCATCAATGCTGAAAGAGAAGAACAGGTAGGAGCTGTTACACACACGTGTTTTGGCCCCAGCTTCATGACCAATGCAGTGGTCTTGATGAATAATGAGAAATGTGTCTTGGAGTTTAAGGAGATGAATTCTTCACATGAAGATGACTACTAGCTTATCAAGACTGATAAGCTGGTAGTCTTTGAATGAAGTCCAACCAGCATTCTCAATGACATCTTACATGGCAGGTCAAGCCCTAACGCATGCAATTCCTTATGTATGTGCTAGTTTCCCTTTTTATTCTAAATTTGAACAAACCTAGGCAAGAGAAATACTACAACAGCATACTCCACTGGCTTCCTTTACTTCTTCAAAATGCTAGTGCTGTATAACTTTCTAATTTTGACTTTCTTGAAGTAGAAATAATCAAAGACTTTGAAGCTGCAGACTGTTTCTGACAAAATGTAATTATATCGTGTCCTTCTCTTAAGCAAGCTGACATAACCACTGATGTGCTGGATAGACTAATTTCCTCAGCAACAGCAAACCAAGGCCAACCGTCAGCAGTCACAATAAATAGTCATACTGTTTGTTGCAGGCTACCTTGCATTTACCTCTGGAATACTCTGGCAGCTCTCGCTACTGAGTCTGTCTCAATATTTCAAAAGCACTGTTCCCACACCTTCCTACACATACTTGGCACAGCCTTTTGACCTGCTTCAGCACTGGAAACCTACATAGCTAGCACTTGGTGAGAAGAAGCCTAAGAAGGCTATGAGAAACATTTTTCACTCTAACTAGTGGTTTCCAAGCAGTCTGGACCAACTGATTGCTGTCAAACCTTGACATTTCTCCTGAACCATTAAGCACTGTGCCACTAAGCACTGTGCCTACCACCAGCCAAGAGACACAGAAGTGATGACTCCAAAGTGAGCAGGAAAGCAAAAGTATCCACCAAATAAGTTTCAGACTGAAATGAAGTAACCCATGGAACTTATTCTAGAAGACATAAAAGATTAATTGTGGAACAGATCAAATAAATTAAAGTCATACAATATAAACATCGCAGGAAACAAAGGCAGGAGACATATACATTTTTTAACTTATCAAAAAGAAGAGTCTTACATTCATGTAAGCTGAAAGGTGTAAATAAACTTTATTAAGAGATCATCCTTTTTGTGCTAAATCTTCCCTAAGCTTCCCTAAAGATGTCACATATGGGATGAAGAGGGTGTCCCTTTGTGCCTGCAACTGGGTGCTGGCCATAAATATTAGTCATTGCCAGAAGAGCACTGCTGCAGGGCAAAGCCTATCTTTTACTACCTAATCACTAAAATTAAGCTGCTTTATTACAAATAAGATAAGTCGTTGCGATTATGGTATCACCCTGTTTCCAGGCACATTCAGTCTAAGCTTAAACCTGATTTTTATAGCCTGTGGCTCCCCAGAATCATGATCTTCTTTGGTAGGCTATGAGAATTGTGAAGAAAAAAAGTTTATCCTTCTACCATTTCTTACCTGTGACTATTTTATTTGGCTTTTCTTCCCTTGATATCTCATTTTGGTGTCTTCTAGGTGAAACAAAAAAGGCAGTAACTTTCACAACATGCTATAAAAGGTCTCCCAAAATCATTGGTACACTCTCTTGTGTCTTTCTTACTTCTGTGTCTTACGCCATGTTTTTTCATTTCAGCCACTGGTATGAGAGAGTTTGAGGCTCTTAGGTACTGTTTAAGGCCTAAAGACTCTGCTGTAATGTATTAGAACCAGTGGAGGTGTCAGCAAAGACTGTCAGCTCTTTGCTTCCACAGGGCAGCTTTGTACCACTTTCTGTAGCCTTAAAGACTTCCAGGGGTCTGCTGACAACAATAGAAGGATTACTAGATCCAAGACAACCAGCACGTATTAGTTAGCACTCGATCAATAAGTAAATCTCCTTATTTTTCTCTTGAACACAACTCAGAATTATGTATTACTGAAATCCCTCAACCCCTCCTTAACTTCTTTGTCCCCAGACAGCATTACTCCCATTGCCAATCTGCATTCAGCTGCTGAGACTTCCCACTTTAAAACTGTGTCAAGACACTGATGATGTTTTGACAGTGCAGGCTGCAGTGTAAAAGATTTGACACAGCTTAGAAAGAGGTATGAAAAAAATGTATTACAAATACAGGAGCAACTAGTTTTAAAATGTTTCATCAAAAAGAAAAAGAGACAGGCCACTCATAGACATATACATGCCAGCTGGGAGCACAGATTATTTTAAGACGATGTCTTCTCGAGATGGAAACTCTGCGCTACATATTATTCACTAAAGCTCAAATTTTTAAAATATGATTGTCTAGAGTCATCTTCCTAAATCAAATATTAAGTGCTATATTTCCAGAAGTGCTAAACACCAGCAAGTCCTGCTGCTATGCTTTCTACTTCGGTGGCATGTTGACTTCTGTATGATGAACACTTTGATAAATCAAATCCACTTATTTAGATGTTTACATAAGGGCTGAGCTAGCACACCGAATTTCAGACTGAGAACAATTATTTTCCATCAAAACGTGAAATGTCTCTGCAGTGAAAATGCTGACATGCTCTTAACACTAACAGCAAATCAAAATCCCAGACTAGATTGCACATTCACCTTTTCTCAGAGAAAACAGTAAATTTCACTAAACCCATTATGACTGCCATTTGAATCCTCTATTACAAGAGTTCTCAATGCGAGTTAGGCAAGCAGGTTTTTTGTTTTGTTTTGTTTTGTTTTTTTCTTTGAATGCATGTGTACAGTTCCTGAGGAAAAGAGTAGATAATAGACATGTTTTTTTAGAAGCAAAACCAGGGCCAGAGGGTGCCCTTAGAGCAGTAAAATTGCATAGCTTTGTGCATCTGAGAGAAAAGTCAGTGTTTCTGACATTTGTTCAAGCCATCCGCATCTCCGACATATGACTGTCAACAGAGTATTAGGGAGCAGAGGGGCAGCAAAGTGGAACTGAGCAGCGTAAGAGACAGAGACTCATGTATTAGTAGATCCACAATCAGACAGGGCCTATCATATCTCTGCCTCTTTTTTATTCTAAGAAATAAACACAAGATATAAACCCTCTAATTTTACAAAATAAAGTATGATGTAGAAGAAGGACATATTCTGAGGCATAAACAATGTGGGCATATTTTTGATTGTCTCCTTAAGTTTAACTCATTGTTTTCCAAACTTAGTCTTTGATTTTTCTCCTGCTGTTGATGGTTGCTGCTTGAACACTTCCCATATTAGGTTGCACTTCGGTTGTATTCCAGTAGGACACTGGACTGCAACACAGAAAATGTTAAGGACAGACCTATAGCAGCCAATGAAGACTTATATTTCAAACCAAGAAGGTACCATACCAGCTGTGCCATTTATAAAATGTTGCATCACATTGTCATTAATTTACCATAGCATGCTGCTGTGACTCAGAAGAGTTCTTAGTTGCAACATACTCTCTGAGCCAATAGTGTAGACATAACAAGAGAAGGGAAAGAATTTGATTTTTTTTTTTTCCTGACTAGCCTCAGGGAATAGAAAATGTACCAGTAAAGCTGTGACAGCTAGAGTTAATGTTTGATTTGCGATAAAGCAAGCATTTCAAGGCCACAAGAGGTATCAGACAGATGATAAACTAATTCAGAATTCTTAATTCAGCCAATGTTTACATACTTGTGACCATTTCACATATGTCCTTAGTGCATATGAAACTCATTCACAGCACTGCTTCAATTCTTTACTCTGCATTCAAGACTTTCATGCTTCTTTGGCAGTACATGGAAGGAATCAATCAACCTTTAACAGGGGAGTTGAACAGTAACCATGAAGACAGTGCAGCGAGCTTCTACACTACTCTGTCATGGTGCCTTCAGCATAGAACAGGCATGACAGAGTTTGCCAGGGTAAAAGATGTATAATACACACTGTATTACAGCTCAGAGGATGCCATTGCTTGACTGGGAACAGAAAAAGACCCCTCAGCTCCCTCACTAAACCAAAGCACATTCTCCTGTCAAGATTAATACAATAAACATAAGACTCTAGTAGAATATAATTTTCCACTCTTTCAGCTCATCCACATGAAGCCCTAGAAAGAGGATGCTGTACTGCAGAACTGTCCATGATTGTGATGTTCAAATTCCTACCAGAAACTGTTACATTTGCCAGGCTGAACATAAAAGCTCTCTTGAGGGTATGAAACACTCTGCCTCCAGCATGCACATGTGAATAAAGCATAGCATGATCCAACCAGTATTAAAACAATGATTGTCACAGGAACCTATGAATAACTGTTTTCCAGTCAATATGCTTTGCACTGTTAGTCCAGTCTCCTGAAAGTTAGGAGGACTAAAATGATTCTGGCAAGGAGAAAAGCAGATGGAAATACACAAGTTCTTCCATAATATCACTCCCTGTGATGAGTATTTCTGCTCTGACATAGCTAAGACGTTCAGTAACTATATATCTAACTGTAGCCACTGCTATAAAAACAACTTCCACATTCCAGGGCTTAAAGAAGTTTGGGCTTCATCTTGTTAAATGAAAGCTGAACTGTAATGCCCTCGTATGTAAAACTCCTTATTATTTACATAGTTATAGCTCTGAGTAGCCTTTACAATTCACCTCTCTCTTTATGACACTTCTAATCTTTGAAGGAACTAATTTAATCAGAACAGATTGATTAAGTGCATCACTACCTGCCCTGTTAAATGACAAGTCAAATTCAAGTCTTCCTCTTTAAAAGGTGATTGTCATACAATCATCTTCATGAGATCCTCCAGAAAACCTATATTCCACTACAGCAATAGGACTGCCATTTCCAGCAGTGAAATTCATAAAAGCATTAGAACTTTTTTCTTGACACCACACTCAGAGCTGGAATTAACTCCTAGAAGAAAAAAAAAACCAGAGAATTGCAAAAACTACTGTCCCTCAGGAAATCTAAAGAATAATATAGCTATGTTATTATTTTTGAAGTGGAAAAGACAGCACAGTTGTCACTGCTGTGCACTTTTTAGTTTTTTCAATGTACCTAAAACAGAAAACAACCCACAAGCAAAGATCCACTTTTGCTCTTCTTTGTAGAGTGCTTTGGTTCAGCAGATCAAAGCATAAATGCAAGTTACTTGAACTGACTACCTACAAGTGAAGAGGGAAATGCATGAAATGCTGCATATGAGTATTCATATGGGAAGAAAGCAAAAAGCCACAAGAAAGTCCTGTTGGCTTTGTTGATTCTTACTGACAGACATAGCCAAGCCAAAGCCAGTTATTTATCTCAAACCACTTTTGTGATTTCTTTGGCTCCTTTTTTCCCTCCTGTGCAAGGTACAAATCACATCTGTCATCATATTTATTCTCAGAGCCTGAGCTAGGAAAATTAGTTATGAATTTTCTCTTTTTCGTAAATTACAGCTGCAGGAATGAAGCTGTTACATGTGACAAAAGCAGCGTTTCCTCAAAGCCACCAAACAGGTGCTTTAATACAGAATTGTTTTGAACTAAAGCAATCACTGCTATTGCAGTTACAGACTCCAAAATGCTCTTTTTAATCTTTAACATTGATTTATGGCTTCACAGTTCTATAAATTTCTGTAAACAAATCACACTCTTTAGTCTTGTTACTATCAAGGTTTCTATGGAAAATTCTTTTCTTCTCTGGAAATCAATGACAGATTAAAGATTATATATGCATGCACAGAAACACATTTTTTAGTTTACTGGATATGTTCACCTCCTCTCTGGGAGAAATCTAAAAAAGTTTATGTGTGGAAAACTATATGTGAAAGGAGAGGGTGACTTTAGAGGTTGTCTTGTAAATCAGGTATTATGATATCTGCACATTTTCAAATGCTCCTTGTCACTACTGATGCACTATGGATCATTACAAACAGGTTTCCACAGGTAGAGGTGTGTACAACACAGGCTGAGCTCTGCTAGCTTTGGTTCCTTTGACTAGCTTCAGCTCTTAGGTTGCATCTGTGTGGCCTCACCAAAATCATGTGCTTGGGTAACTGCTGGCCATTTTCTCAACAGCAAGCAGTAACGACTCAACAGCAGCTACATGTTTTATTTCCTCTCCAAACACTGGGCAAGATGGAAACACATCTAGTCTTCAGCTTTTTCAAAAGAATAGAAATGAAAGATAGACACAGCTGCTTGCAAGTGGATAAAGAAAAGAGGTTGCAGTTTTCATGAATAATAAAATAATGAATAACTGAGGGATACTATTTATAGCAGACAGGTGCAAACAATTGCTAGAGACAAAGTTCAGCTTTAACTGGACAGTACAATAAAAATGATAATATTTAAAAAGCAGCAGCAGCTACAGCAATAGGAAAGATGAAGATCAGGAATCCATCGTTCTCCAGAAAGGAAATTGTAACTGAAGCTAAATAAGAAGCAGGATAATACAGATGCTTTGCTGTGTAAGACAGTGCTTCAGTGAAAAGTAACTAACTTTGACATTGTTTATCTCTGTGTAAGAATACCATATTTAGCAGTATTTCAGATGCTAACAATGCAATTGAAAGGAGTGAACTGAAATGAAGAATTCAAAATAGCATAAGTATTTAGAAAGATATACATCGATAAGAAACAAAAACCTCATATCAATTGCAAAGTGGTACTGAATATGTAAGTTTGCTAAGCATCAATAGTAAGAAATACATTTAATGTTGATAAACCTTAAATAACTGAAAAAAAAAAATGCTAAGCATTATACCACTCTCATAAAACACTGGGTATTTTATGTCCTCTACCAGTTTTGAATACACTATGGAATGATACAGAGGAACTGCACACTTAGAATTATAAGCAAGTGGTTACTGCCATTATAATAAACAGATAACTGCTATGAATATTTAAAATATAATCAGTATATATGTAATGAAATTAATTCTGACATTTACAGCATTGCATGACCTTAAGGCAATGCAGGCAAAGTACCTGCAATGCACCTGAAAGCTGCTGTACATATCAATAAATTCTAAGATTACATGAGCTATGAAAACAAACAGAGATATTCAGAGTCTGAAACAACTGGAAGACAGTAAACCAAAGACTATTATACATATATAATAAGCACCCCTTTTCAGACTTTCCTTATCCCTGTAAAGACTGTTGGCAATGCTCACTATTATTATGTGCTTTAAATTAGAGAGTATGATGGACGTCATGATAATAAATTACAATACATGCAATGCTTTGGCTGTGAGTCTACACCGTCTAAGCAAAGCGTATTCAAAGCAATTCTATTTCTTCAGAGATCAGGACATTTATAAATTACTCTCTTATAAAATGAGATTAAGATTGCTAAATGACCCGTGTAGGCACATTTTACTCCAAAATGAGATCCATAACTCATAACATGATATTGGTATATGGATACTCATATAATACACTGATCCTTTCTACTGCAGTGAACGTCCAATAACAGTGCTAACTTCTGTCATGTTTTCTTTGTACCTTTCTTTAGTCATAGAAATACAGCATAGCAGCATTTCCAGAAAAAGGTTTCACAAAACACACAAGTGATGCACAGAAATCCCTGAGGCATTGTTCATCCTCTCAAGCAATGAATGTGGCTCTCAGCCACAAGTTATTCACAGCTGGGGAGAGGGAAATGCTGACTGTAGTGTGAAGGCAAGAAGCTAAAGTCCTCAAAACACTGTATCCAAAACCACGTACATTAATAAATTATTAGCATTTGTCTACATTAGTTTGGCACTTTTCTACCAAAATCAAAAGCAACAGACACATCATAAATACAAAGACTGCATCTCTTCTGAGCACATATCATACATAGCACATATTTATTCATTCAATACCACTGTGAGGTAGAAAAGTGTCCTCCCCATATTGTAGTTGGGGATCTAAGAGAGATTATTTGGTTTTCCCAACCTTACAGGATATCTACAGAAGGAAGAGGAGCAAACCTGGTCTCTGCAGTGCCAACCAGCATCCTTCCTATTACATCCAGCAGCATTCTGACAAAGTGGAAAATTCAGTACAAAGTAAATGACAATCCACATGAACAGCAGTGGATTGATGCTGTTAATTCACTTCTTTTGTCTGCTTTTTGAATAAATTTATAAACAGCTGGATTTACTGTACTCTTGAGACACAGAAGATGCTGCATGCACCAAATCTCTGAATTTCCTTTCGCCTGTGAATGCAGGTTAGATCTCAGAATTATCAGAAAGTAGTTTGTGGGAGCAGGTTGTGGTTTGCATTTATTGTTATATTATTTTGATACAAACATATAATCCAACATGATAGCAAAATTCATCAATTCTAAGCACCAAAATACCACACTCTGCAATGTGAAGTATTCTAGCGTTTGACCCAGGAGAATGATACAGCACAATAAAGATGATTACAAAATTATTGTGTAACATATACAAAGTCCCACATTTTAAATAAAATGTAAGTTCTATTAGTTGATATGTTCAAAAAATATTCTGCTATTACATGATTGCAATGTACTTACATTGGGAAATACCTGTAAGCTTCAAGGAGACGGTAAATAAGCATCCCAAAAGGGTACTGTAAATATTATCTACATACAGAGTATGTCACATACCAGTTGCAGCACTCTATATCACACTACAATTATATGTGATTAAAACTACAGACTTCTGCATTTTTTATTCCCAACCCTGACCTCCTTTTCCTGATTAATTTCCATGACAACATCATACTAGTACTTTAATTTTCAATCCCTGAATCTGTAAGGGAAACAGACTCTATCTATGTTGTGATGATCTTGAAATCAAAAGTCTAAAATTTTGCAGCCTGATCATGAAGATGGCTAGATAACTTCCTCTAGCAGTAAAGCTCTGATAAGCAGGCAAGGACTTGCTGGTGAGAATTACCATTCTTTGGACAGCTTTATCATCAGAATTACAAACAGCTGTTCCCGAAACCAAGCTTTGGCTTCGTTGTGTTAAGCTTTGCTCACCATTCTTCTTTCCAACACAAGAACTGGTAATGGTACATGCTATTTAAATCCCCTTCAATTTATCCTGTCATATTTTACTGCAACAACATAAACTGTGATATTGCAAGATACTAAGTGTTATAAAGTACTGCATGACTTTTACTCCTATGAATGGCAATTAGAGTTCAGTTTCTTACAAAAGTGGGATGATACTCCCTTTCTTCTGTGACCAAATAATCCATGAAAATTAAAAAAAAAATAATAAAAAAAAATCTAACATGCTGCATTAAATATATTTCTACAAGAAATATCAATGTCTTTTTTTCAGATATTGGCAAATTCTGAAAATATTTTTGCCAATCATAAAGTGAAAACTATTAGTAGATTACAGATCTGCATTTCAGCATGCAAATTCCCAGATCTAGTGTCTTCCTTATAGTTTACAAGACTGAAGTGAAATCTGCAGAAATGTTAAGAATCTGTTATGACCTTTAGCAGACTTTTTATGAAATGCTGCACAGAATGAACCTTCTTCGGATTACCCCCTCTGAGGTTCAGTGTTTGAACATTTTACTTGGAAGATGCCATCAAGTTTGTAGNTTAAAAAAAAATAGAATCCTAACACCTAAATGCCACCTGCCACCTAAATGTAAAGAACAAAAAAATCTTGCACTCGTTAGTGTTTTATTTCAATAAATAATTGATTTTCTTTTATTTCTATCTGATGGCCAAAGCTATCAACACCTGTTGATTTGTCTAACAGATAAATGATTTATATTTTAAGCATAATATTATAAAACCAGGGCCTAAAACAAGGAATTAATTTGAACAGGACCACATTGATATTTACCTGAAAGCCAAGTGAGGAAACCATTCTCGACTACTTATTTCAAACAAAATACAATTTATATGAACTGAACAAGGAATAATACCTATGCTTGATAATAAATATACATAAAAAATAAACATACAATATAATATATAAATAATATAAATATAATAAATAAATAAAATTATAAGTGCAACCAGTTATCTTTGGCTAACCTAATGCAGTGATTGCTGATATGTGATATTTTTTTAAATCTGAAATATGGAACAACTTGCAGCATCTTGCTTCCAATTACTANAAAAAAAAATCTAACATGCTGCATTAAATATATTTCTACAAGAAATATCAATGTCTTTTTTTCAGATATTGGCAAATTCTGAAAATATTTTTGCCAATCATAAAGTGAAAACTATTAGTAGATTACAGATCTGCATTTCAGCATGCAAATTCCCAGATCTAGTGTCTTCCTTATAGTTTACAAGACTGAAGTGAAATCTGCAGAAATGTTAAGAATCTGTTATGACCTTTAGCAGACTTTTTATGAAATGCTGCACAGAATGAACCTTCTTCGGATTACCCCCTCTGAGGTTCAGTGTTTGAACATTTTACTTGGAAGATGCCATCAAGTTTGTAGTCGGCCTTCATCCTTTATGAACTCTGCCCTTAAACTATACTGAAGCGGACACAGATGCAGATGTATTGTTATCTATACATCCCAATACTTTGTGTTTTTTAACCTTACAAAGGTAGAGGTACTGCACCACCATTCCTTCTGAATGTTAAGAAAGAACAAATCTGAGGAGGCTTTACAATTAGTTGTCCTCTTTGTACTCACTCTAGAATCTGAAACAATTTAATGTGGCATTTACAAATATAACTGAGTCTCCAGTGAGCACACAATCATGGAGTCACCTAAACTGTTGCCATCTGCATCAATATTATCTAAATACTGGCTTGGAAAATTATTACTTACAGCTATACACTGAATCTAGTATACATAAGGAGAGATATCCCACTTATTCAAGATAAAAAATTATACTAAGGAAAAAAGGAAAATAGTATTCATCAAAATTTAAACAGGAAAGGATACTGTTATGTAATTAAAAAGCAAGGCTTTCATACAAAAGTTTTGTCATTCAGGTGCATGTCAGCAAAACACTCAGTTAATATTACATCATTGTATACTATCCAGAAGAATTTATAAATCAACTATAATGGAGATGTAGCTATTTCATAGACTCTGATATATTTATGATGCTTTTAAGTAAGCCAAGGTAAAACACTACGTGCATAATTTAACTAAACTTAGGAACTCATTGTAAAGTGGAAGAGGGAAATTTCACTGAAATACGTTAAAAAAAAATAGAATCCTAACACCTAAATGCCACCTGCCACCTAAATGTAAAGAACAAAAAAATCTTGCACTCGTTAGTGTTTTATTTCAATAAATAATTGATTTTCTTTTATTTCTATCTGATGGCCAAAGCTATCAACACCTGTTGATTTGTCTAACAGATAAATGATTTATATTTTAAGCATAATATTATAAAACCAGGGCCTAAAACAAGGAATTAATTTGAACAGGACCACATTGATATTTACCTGAAAGCCAAGTGAGGAAACCATTCTCGACTACTTATTTCAAACAAAATACAATTTATATGAACTGAACAAGGAATAATACCTATGCTTGATAATAAATATACATAAAAAATAAACATACAATATAATATATAAATAATATAAATATAATAAATAAATAAAATTATAAGTGCAACCAGTTATCTTTGGCTAACCTAATGCAGTGATTGCTGATATGTGATATTTTTTTAAATCTGAAATATGGAACAACTTGCAGCATCTTGCTTCCAATTACTAAGAATGGGATTAAAAAAAAAAAGGAAGAAATAATATTCCAGCAATGTCTGTTGGCAAAAACAACCTGTCAGATCTATGACAGTCTGACAGCATTTTTAAAAACCCTGAGAATTTTCCAAGTCAGGCTATGATCCAGTTCATTCCCCAGCAGTGTAGTGCCAACACCAGGCATTTACTATAAAGTAGAGGCTCTATTTAGGTTGCAATCTGCACTGCACTGATGGTGTGCTCCATGCTCCCAGTGGTCCTGAATTGTGTGCCAGGGTGCCCTTGAAGACCCCCTCCTGCTGTGTGGACACAAGGTCCTCCAGCAGGAGGTTCAGGTCCACCAGGTCCTCCTGGTGCTGCCCTCAGGTAGGAGATTGTGCTGCCAACTGCAAGACAACTTTGGGTGGCAGGATCATAGAGTAATCTGGGTTGGAAGGGACCTCAGGAGGTTCCAAGTCCAACTTCCTGCTCACAGCAGGCTTAGTTTCAAGATCAGACCAGATTGCTCAGGGCATTGTTCAGTTCACTCTAGAAGACCTCTAAGGATGGAAGCCCACACAACTTCCCAAGGAAGCCTGTGAGTTTAGGCACACAGTAGGTGCCTACAGTTGGTAACTCTCCTGAACTTCATTGCCCATATACACACCACATAAACTTTGAGGTCTGGAAATAAAATGGACTGGCCTCATCCTTCCCCCTCCACGCTGCACCAGTCAGTAATGGAGACATACAGAGTGTGCCAGATGAATCATAGTGTATGAATCCCACCTCCTCCTCAGATGTAGCAAATGCAGCAACACCAAAACTGCCTTCTGATGGAAATAACATTATTAACTGTAACTTCAGGAGAAAAAGAAATCTTGACCTCTCAGGAGTTACATGTTTATATACTAAAAAAAACCAAAACAAAACACCCAATATTAATCATGCATTTGAATCCTGTACTTTAAAGAACACTTTTAAAAACAGCTTCCATGGATGATTTCATGTGTGCAGGAGTATCACTCTCAGAAACTAATTATTTTCACTGTCTCATAGAAAATTAAATCAGCAAGAGACAATGATAAAGGGAATCGGGTCCTTATGTACAAAATAACCCCCAAAGGCTTTAGTTAATATACAAGAAAACAAGACTTTGTGAACTCAGTTGGCAATCTAACAGTGTTTTCTAATGAATAAAGCAAAAGACAATCATATTTTCATAATGCAGCTAAAATGCTAGTATGCTACCTGTTTTTATAAGACAGTCACATAAGGCACATAAACTTAAGTCATTAAAAGAGAAATTATCTTGTCTGTGGTTAAGGACTCAAACACACAATCTAGAAGGTCTCTGCATATGTCAGCATTGTGACTTCCCTCTGATTTAGACTAGTTATTAGAGATTATATTAAATCAAGATCAAGTCCTTGGTACACTGCCTAACAAGATCCCTGCAGTTAAGAAAAATGCAGGCTTTTGAAACACAGAATTAGAGCTTCATCCCTTCTGATGGCTACTTGTTGTAATCCTATTCATTTGCTTTGCATTATTGTCTCAGCTATGGATCAATGCTGCTCTGTCCTACAACTTTTCACCTATCTATAGAAAGAAGATATCTTTCCCAACAATTACTGCAAAAACAAAGGGAGGAAAAAAAGGACAGGTTTGCCATGTAGGCTACATGCAACAGTAATTAAGCCTAGGAGTAAAAATAGAGATTTCAGTTCCTCCCTAAGGAAACCATTCTTGAAGAAAGCCTCACACAAGGGTTACCCT
Organism: Chloroceryle aenea; assembly: GCA_013399075.1. NCBI lineage: Eukaryota > Metazoa > Chordata > Aves > Coraciiformes > Cerylidae > Chloroceryle > Chloroceryle aenea. The sequence goes on along the minus strand of VWZY01006785.1, from coordinate 31,648 downwards.
TCTTCTAATTGCATGAACAGAAAAATGTTATGGAAAGACCATTTTAATTATAACTACATTAATTTCTATCAACTCTGCAGGTGTACAGACTTATAAATGTAAATTCCATAAGGCTCACTCTCCTTTTTCAATTCTTACCAGATATGAATAGCTAATCTGAAAACTCACCTTTTAATTGTACCTCTTGACATGTCAAACTGCATACAGGTATTGTGTTTAAAGATAGCAGTGCATAATCAAGCTGTATATAGCCATAAAGACTACCTTCTGCTTATGACTCTCCATATGCACATGTAATGGCACATATACTTGCATAAAATACTTTCTATTGCCTTCCAGAATGGAGTTGAAAAGATGATGCATATATATATATGAATGTGTGTATATATACACAAATACAAGCAGCACAAAAGACTGGTCTATATTTATTTGTCCAGAGGAATGATGACAATAGAGTTTACTTGGTTTTCCTTATTAAATTGAAACTGTATTTCATTTGTGTTGTAGCTGGTGAGTTCTGCACTTCTCCAAGGTGTTTGTACTTCCATCACCACTCAGCTGCAGATCAGCAACCTAATCTATACAGAATAGTGAATACCAAGTGACACAGTTTAACGGAGCACATCTCCATACCCATTTGGATTATCAAACCTGGCTTCAGACTGCATGCATTTTCCATGCAATATCAGGTGCAAGGCTCTAAAGCCTATTCTCAAAGCACTCAGTGGCTGAGCACCAAGATATAGAATAGTTTAAAAGCAATTTATTTACATTAAACGCAAACAATTTCATCCTTCTGACAGAATAGAACTTTCTACAGTAAAGTTTTTCTCAATAAAGCACACCGACACTGGAGATGGAGCTCACCTTCCACTTCAAATGCAAGTTGCATTTCTTAGAATTTCCTCTAACAATGACATGTGTCTTTCTAAAAAGCCATGATGGTTAGTTTCACAATATGCAATCCTCACCTTAGGAAAAAAATTAAAAGGCTAATATGATACTGTATAATATATTATATTATATTACTATTAGGTACTTACATATTTTTATACTAATCATTAATAGCATTTAATGCATTTCTGAAAGGAGCAACAATGAAAGAGGAAACTATTTCTGAACATAAGAAGTATCAAGCGCAAGACAAAATTGTGGTCAGTCACCTTTTCTTACTCCACAAATCCTTTGCTTTGCCTAGGTACAATAACAAATAGCATTATCCTACAGTAAATTAGCTAGGATATTGTATGGAACGCTACAGCCTTTTATATCTTGTACGCATGCCCATGCCCACAGCCCAAAGACCTAGTAAAGCAGTTTGAGAAGTATTCAACACCTAAATACACTAATTCTTATACCACATCAGTTTGAGCTGACTAGTCTAGTTAAGGCACACTGGTTTCTGCAGCCAAGAGAGCAACTTGGGAGAGCAAGATAGTTCCTTATAGCTCCTATAGCACCTGACTCCCCTTGTTTCCCAAGCCCTAATGATCCACTGCCTAGATAGAACTGGATCAGATGAGACACCTCCGGCACACACTCAGAGCAAGACTCACGCTCTCATTGTTGGTTTCATGTACTGACCGCACTGCTCCATCTGACCTCATGCTATTGCAATACATTAGAGTGCTTGTTTTTCAGAGAAGGTACACAAAGATATTTTGGACTCGTTTTTATATTAGAAAGCATTTCTCAGAACACAAAGAAACAAATCATCCTTGCAATTTCACTTTCTTTTTGTTTAATTCCCAATTCACAAAATTGGGTTGTTTTCAATGGTTTACCACATGAAACCGAGAAATAATAACAGCCAGCAATTAAGTAAAATTTAGCACTTATTACTGAACAAGAATTGTCTAGGAAGAGAACATGTTTTCCATAAATGCATTCACTTTTCAAAATTCTTTTGAACATGTTTTAATGTATGCACATCCTCTCCTACAGACTTCTGATAAACTGCTCATTGCAAGAACCTATCACATGTTGGATATTCACAATTCAAAATTAATTTGACAAGTCTCAAGCCACGCATGTTTTTTGCTGATTGCATAAGCATAACTCATCTGACCTACAGTATATCCATTTGTGAGCCTGAATCCTATATTTTTTTTCCATTAATATTCTCCAACAAATACTTGAAAAGCTACAGTGAGTAACCATGTTCTCCTGAACAGTCAAGCAACCTACAGGGGGAAATCACAGTGAAATAGCTTTGCCCAGCTTTTGAGTACAAATCCAAGAAGCTACTTGAAATCTGACTATAAAGTTCTAAAGAGGAAAAATACAGTATCTTTGACATAAAATAAGGATCATTCTGCTTCTCTTCTGTTTGTGTAAAAGAAAAATATGAGCTACTCTCACTGTAAGTACTGCACAGTGTCAATTGTTAATCACTTCATAGCAAATACTTAAGTGATCCATTTGGTATTCATCAGCTTTGATATTCTGTCTTCCCTCAAAGACCTTTTTAAAATATTTACAGAGTCTGCAGTACTAGACGTGGTTTTCTGAACCATTTTCTTTTTCAAACCATAATATAACTGCACACCTACTACAAAGTCACAGTTTGCCATCTCTCTCTTTTTAATTTGAATTATAACTTGCAAAATAGTGAACATCTCCTTACAATAGGAATCATTCAGGTTGAATACTCATTACATGACCAAAATAGAAAGTGAGGAGTTAGAATAGGCACATTGTATTAATAGCGTCCTTTGACTGTATCCCAGAAGGCAGAATCAAGTCTTTAAGTTAAAAATAGTCTTCAAGTCTTTGGTCTTTAAGTTAAAATTAGCACTTGAAAACATTCACACTTCAGGAATTATAGCTCAAGCAACAAATCTCACCATTTCAGTTACAACAAGTGATAACACTTTTGCAGCACCCAAAAAAGCTAACATAATGGGATGTTCCCTATTAGGTAGAGACTCAGGAGGCGTTATCAGCTCCAGGTTGGGCGTAAAGGGGGATCTGAACTTTAAGCTAGAGCATGGCACCACAGATGCTGTACCACACATCCAGCCTCCATCCCACAGACTTCGGAGAACAGTGTCAGGCTGATGACGACAGTGCCACAATGCGACCAAGTCAATCTGCTTTGAGTCCATGTGGCACATCTCCAGCCCGTACACTCCTTCAGTCACTGTCCCTCATCCCATAAGTCATGCAGCTCATAATCATGCAAAATGAGAGTATAATAAGCAGACAGACCAGATTCAGTATTTATGTTTGCACAAATACAGGAGGCCTCACACCATCACAGCAGTAAAGAAGTCAGCCTAATATTTCTCCAAGTCAGTTACCAGCTAGCTCTCACTCCCACATATTTGCAGACTGCTAAAAATGACAACTTTTCTTTATTTCAGCTGGCTCCTACTGGATGTTTACCATGGTTTGAAATTTCTAATCTGACCACTGAACCAACTGGGAGCCTGTAATGAGACAAGCAAGTCAGTGGAGGACCATTTCCAAGACACCATTTGACACAAACCAAAGCACCTGCATTGTCCAAATCTCTGTACAGACTTATTTTCCTAGGTTGGCTTGGAAATCTGCTCACCAGAACTCAGGTAGTAAAGCTTGGAGCAAGTCAGAAGGAGGGCCATAAAGATAATAAAGGGGCTGGGGTACTTCTCCTATGAAGACAGGATGAGTTAGGGTTGTTCAGCCCAGAGAAGAGGAGGCTTTGGGGAGAACTTATAGAATTCCAGTACCTAAACGGGCTTGCAAGAAAACTGGAGAGGGACTTTTTACAAGGGCATGTAGTGATATGACAAGGGGTTCTGGTTTTAAACTGAAAGAGTTAGATTTAAATGAGATGTAAGGAAGAATTTCTTCACTGTGAAGGTGGTAAGACACTGGAACAGGTTATCCAGAGAGCTTGTGGATGCCCCATCCCTAGAAACATTCAAGGTCAGGTTGGTTGGATGGGGCTTTGAACAACATGGACTTGTAGAAGATGACCATGCCAATGGTAGTGGGATTGGAACTATATGATCATTAAGGTCCCTTCCAACCTAAACCATTTTATGATTCTTTGATAATATTGGCTAATTAATATTTACCATAGTCTTGAAATAAACAAGAGTATATGCAAGAATATAAAACAAAAAGAACTATACCATATCTGTCTTCTAAATGCAATAAACTTGTGCATAGGGTTGTTAATATTTATAATAGACTAATATCTAGAAGGAATAATTATGTCTTTTGTAAAAAATCCACATAAATAAGGCATCAAATTAATAAAGGCGTAGGTATTCAGCTATTCAGCATTCAAATATCACAGTAATGGAGAAAAACTCTGAGATGTTTTATTACCTCCTGTTTTCTTTCAATTTACAAATTTCCTCAAATTATATAAGGGATGTGTATATACATACACACACACACAGAGCATTGCCAGCCTCACAAGATTACAGCCCACAAGCATAACCAAACACAGTCACAATACTGAGCAGAGAAGTCTTACCTTGGCTTTAGCCATTCTTCAGAAAGGGTCATCTCTTTTTGGAGTGTTTTGGGAATACCTTCCATAGAGACCTCCTTATTTCTACTTCTGTGAAAACATGAGGGTACTTCCCCCAGCTCCTTCCTCCATGTACTGCTGCCTGGGGCCCTCCACCACCAGAGAGAAGTCCACAATCTTTTTCCTTCATGAACTCTAGTGTTGGGCATCACTCCTACCCAGTTTCTCATCTCTTTTAAAATTGATGCTTTCCTTTTTCTCCACCCAGTGTACTCAATCTGGGCACCAGACAATCAGCTCTCTTACCTCCTACCCCATGGGTATTATTTCTAAACTGTTCTTATGCTTTACCTCACCTTCCCTCCCACCCTTGAGATCTGATTACATGTAATGGGGATAAGATGTGGAAATGCACAGATTCTGGGCACCTGGCACATATTCTCCTTTGCTTCTCTCTCTCCCACTTCACCCTAAGTAAAAGGAGAGGACAGGTAAGGAGATGCAGCAGGCTTCTTGGTTTGCCATACAGGTTGCCACTCCTGGGACAGCAGAAACCAGTGCAGGCTGTGCAACAGCTGCCCCAGCTGGAAGCATCCTACACCCCATTCCAAAGCAATCTTTCACCCTCCCACTCTGGCAGTCATCCCACCCTCTGCAGCCAGCACTGAAGCAGAACTGCTGAGCTGTCAGCAACTTCTCACAAGAGGCCAATTTTTACACCGCATAATTGTAGCAAAAAAAAAAAAATCATGAGAGTTGGCAACCCATGTTAAATTTGCATGCATATCTGATTAGCTGTGTCTTTAGAATACACAGTCTTACAAAATATTGCAAAATTACTCTTTTTTTTTTTAAAGTCTGGATTGAATTCTGTCAAAATATAAAGCCAGTTTTCTTCTTCCTTTCCTCCCTCCAAGTGAATATAATCCAATTTTCCTTTGAAAGTGTAACATTTTATTTCACATTGCTTGGGAGTTATGAACAAAAAGAGAAAAACGGTGATAGAAATGAAAATGGAATTTGCCAGATTCATCTTTATTTAAGCAGCCAGAGAATGAAACAGGACACTTTCCTACAGCTATTCCTCTTCTTCCACCCACTTCCCCAGGAAATATCTAGAAGAGAAGACTCCAAACTGGTCAATCAAAGCTTATGGAAGTCAGTGTCAGGGGTAGTTTTATATATATCCTACATGCCCTTAGCCCGAGGGTTCAAACTACTGAGATCATTGTACAGGAAAGGGCACAGGACACTACAGATCTAGGTGCTGATGGGAGACCTGACCCAGAGCTCACCTAGACAGCTGGTGTCAAGGACAAAAATGTAGTTGCCATCTAGGCTTGAGTGTAAAAGTTGTAGTGCACCAGCAACAGACAAGATTTTCATCAGTTTTCCAAACTGATAGGGACATATTTTCTGAGACTGGAAACCACGGTGTTGCAGAAAGATTCAGGGAGGAGATCTGGGGTCATATTTTCTGACCCTGCAGAAGAATTTGATTCTGAGATGCTGCTGTTTCACTTTTGCTTGTAAAGGCTTGAATGACGTAAACTGCATTTCAGGCTTTGTACAGGGCTGCCAAACATCCATTTCATCTGGCAGCCTCTGCTGACAGCTTGGCCTCTTGCATACAGCAGAGCTGCCTGGAAAGGCAGCTGATACCCTTGGCATTGCTTATCATGTCACATGGGACCACCACTATCCATCCCATCTCCCCAATGTATTTGTGAAGTCAAATGAACTAAGAACACCAAGAGGAAGGACCCAGTCCTTCCTGCCTCTTTATCTTCAAAGCTACTGCAGGTGGCAATCCCCTTCAAGTTTACCCCCATTTCAAACCTACCTCAAAACTTTCTTCCTAGTCAAGTAGAAATAAGCCCACTTGAGCCATCTTCCCAGTTACCACATCCTCACAACAGCCAGAGGCTTCCAGCAAGACACAACAACCTGCCTTCATCCCACTTTTCTCAGTGCCTTCCACCAGGAACCCAGCGCTCAATGAGCAGACTCTCCAGCACACATTCAAAAAGCTTATGGTTACATGTAAATATCATTTAATATATAAACTGTCATGATCACTGATATTATCTGCCACACAAACAAAAACTGAAAGTTTAATAAACACAAAACAAAATATGTTTATGTGCATGAGCTAAAGCTAAAAGCTCTCCTTTTCCTTCTCTTGTTGCTCCAATGGTATACATTCTTTATTCTGTAAATCCGCATTACATAAACTGCCAAATAATACTGAGAAAAAGCTGTATTAAATTGCTTATATCTTCTTTACAATATTTCAGGCAGCATTCTGAATCCTGTATTGTGCTCAGTGTGAATATCTGAACACTGAAGATAATTTCTTAAAACAGTATTTAAAAAATTTTTAGACCTCATTTCAAGAATTTCATAAAATGTCCTGGACATGTTTGTATAAGACTTTCTGAACAGAACAATGCAAAACCCAGGCTTCTGTTCAGAAAGCACAAACAAAAATGTTGCAGTGGCTGGGCTGATTTAGCTTCGGTATTTTGATACATAGATGCTTATGTACATTGGACAAAAGTAAGCCTTCCATAAAAAACTTCCTATTAGGGGGTTAGAAAGCCCAAAGCAATAAACCATTCCCAGCCTCATAAATAAAATCCATCCAATTCTGTGGTGAAACACCACTTTTCATTTTTCATTATCCTCTTATAGATTTAAATAATGTGGTCACCATAGTTCATTTTCTTTGTGGCAAAACTTTATGCTGTAGTTCATAAAAATAGAGCATAAAGCTTTGGCACAAAGAAAATACTTAGTACTTGGTCATGTTGACATATACATGAGAAAGCAAGAAACAGTAACTATCAACCCTGCCTACTGTTGTCACTTAACAACAGTAGCTGTCAACTCAAAGAACAACAGCACCCATTTCTCTTGTCAAACTCCCCAGAGTCTCTGTAGTTAACCAGTTGGCAGTCCTCATCCCTGAAAGGTGCTTGGACACTGAACCCGTGGTAAAGGAACTGGCACCTATGTTAACTACTTCCTGCACATGGAGTTGACACCTCCTCTCCCCAGTTTGGCCCACACCAGTAACAAGGCAGCACAAGGTACCTGGCATCAGTTTGCATTCCTCGGGGTTATTTATCTCCAGATGACTACCAGTTTCAGATGGATCTATACAGCTTTGGAGTCACTTGGACATCTCTGCACTGCACTCTTCAGCACACCACATAATAGGAAACATTATTCACTTGGGCATGGTGCAGCACAAGTACACACAGAAGGCTTGATTTCTAATCACACCTGAGCTAATAAGTCCTCCCGAGACTTATTAGTGTCAGCTTGAGCTGTCTGGAAATGCCTTGCCCATATTTAAAAGAACTCGTGCTTCAGCCCAGGATTCTGATCATTGAGCAGGGAGGATTTTCTCTCCAGTTGCTCTTAACACCTTTCTCAAGCTGTCTGGGAGGTACTCCCTCTGGTGCTCCTGCAGAGCTCAAGCAACACTCAGTGCTCAGGCAGTGAAGATAAAGAATAAAAAACATTAGGCAATCAAGTAATTAAAGACCAAGTCTATCATAATTATTACATATAATGAAGATCAGTTAAGAAGAAAGTTAACTATTCTACCAACAGGAGGTTGCTTTATACCCACGTTTCTTATTCCTTCCTAGTACAATGGCCTAAAAGCTAAGGGATTTAATCCTACTGCTGCAGTTAAAGCATTACAGCTTTCTAAAGTCAATTAGATCTAACATTTAAATGTTTTATTTTGCAGTTCCTTTTAATTAATTTTGATGTATTTGATTTTAATAATGTATTGACAAATATTGTCAAGCAACAACAAAAACAAGTTGAAAACAAGTGCTGTGATTACATGCATCAGATTTTACTGCCTCACATCCCTGGAAGCTATTTACTTTTTTCCAGATATCTGGATGCCAGGGTATGAAGGGAAGTTAGCAAAGAAAGATTTTATGGTTAAGACATTGAAAAATACTGTCGTGTTCTTGGAAAGAATATTATACAAAAATGTTAAGTCATTATGCTTTCTTATTCCTCCTTCCCCTATCTCTAAAGAGAGGTTACTACATAGAAATTTTAGAACCCCTAATTAATATCTGCTGTATAATTTATGATCATAGATGGATACTACTACTTCAAAGAAATTTTTATTTGCTATCTTTTCTATAGTGAATCTGAAAAAACCTGCATGTTGCAAACTGGAATTTCTATCTACCATACAGAAAACAAAGGAATACAGAACTCCTGGTTATGTCCCATTCTCTCAGAGCCATCAGCACACTACTACACACATCTGATAGTTTCTGGAGCACTAACTATTCTTTGCACTCTTCTCCATGCCCACACCTCTTAAAAAAACAAGCAAACAAAAAAACCACACACACAAAAAGAGAAAAAGAAAAAAGATTTGTCATTTTTAGTGAAACATCTATAAACTTTTACCCCTTTCTCCTTGAAATCACTTCAGTCACAAAATATTCTGGAGCACTTTTCATTACTTCTATTCATACAGGAAAAAAAAAGGTAATGCACTTGTTTCAGATATTATGTTATGTGGCAGTGCTTCTAAGAAAGTGCTGTTGTGACACAGCATCACTGATGTGAAAGAAATCCTTTCAGTCTTCATCAGCTGAGATGCTGTTCTATGGTGAGGGGTTTGGCTAATTTTTCTCCTGAGGCTGTTGGTATCTTGCTGCAGATACGGTACCTTAAACATAGGAGAATTGTCAACATTGCCCCCATATTAAACAGAGAAATGTTTATGACTCCTGGGCTATTTTCTTTCATATGTTCATAGAGGGAAGGTTGAGGTCAGAGGAACTAGGGCATGACTTCTATTCTTTGTTCTCTCACTGTCATCCCCCTGGAGTCAATGCCGAGCAGCATTTCTAACATGAGCCACGAAACTAGAAAGACGGTCAAGGAATGCATGTCTGCAGTGAAGATGTTTATTTACATCATATACTGTTGCATTAGCTTTGTGCCATAGTCAAGGAACTAGTTTAAAAGAAAACACCATGAAAGGAGCAATTTCAATTTTGCAACAATCAGAAGGTGTTTTTTTTTTCCTCCACCTTATTGATGGATTAAGTCACTCTCATTCAAGCATAAATAGCCAAAAATACATCCCGGTCTTTCTGCCTGCATTGCACGTGCTGTGTTCAAGTTCTCTGGATATCAAACACATCCAGCATTGAACAGATCCTCAAAGTACAGTAGAAGAGGTAATACTGCTTCCACTTGTGTAAATATTGTATGTTAGCAACTTCATGTGAGTCACAGCTCAAATTCTAAGATGAAATACACTAAAAGTCCTCTCCATTCACCTACCTGTTTACACCCACAAGTAGTAACCATTACAAGTCACCATTTGTCAAAGATTTGAAATAGCATCTTGTAACTTGTTATTTTAATTTCTAGAATGTGGCAGTAATGTACACTACTGTCAGCTCATGAGGGGAAATGAGAAAAACCGGAGACTTCCACTGCAGTTCAAGTAGAACTATCCATTACAGCATGGGGACAAATGAGTAAGGAGCAGGAAGCACCTAACACTACTTCTAAAAAAATATTATGAACAACTGAGTTAGAGTTATCAGTTTTAATTGCTATCTACATTAAAGCAGAGCATTGGCTTTGTAGTTGTGTCCCACATATCACTGGGAATCAGGTGTCTTTATAATCAGCAGAATCACACCACTCCAGAGTGGTACAGCACTGGAAAAGTTTGCCCAGGGAGGTGGGTGAGGCCCCATCCCTGGAGACATTCAAGGTGGGGCTTGACAGAGCTCTGAGCAACCTGTTCTAGTTGAGGACGTCCCTGCTCTCAGCAAGGGGGTTGGATGGGACGACCTCTAGACTTCCCTTCCAACACAGACATTTCTATGTTTCTATGTCAAAGACAGATTTGTTGTAACTGAAAGAAATGGAAGAATTACTCTACATCCTGCAGCCCACAGGTCTGCCTCTGGCTTCCTGGGTACTGAAGAAAGAGCAGAGACATGGCTTTTCCCACCTTGTCAAGAATCAATCTCCTGCACATCCCTCTGCGCCCAGAACAGAAGAAATAAGTTTGTGCTAGCACTCTGCAGGAAAACAAGGGAGAAAAAGAGCTAAGTACTGCCTTGTCCTTGGTATGCCAAGCGCAGAACTAAGCATAATCTCACCCTTACCATATGAATAGCACTATTTATATGAGTGCACATTATTGTATGGGGATTTTCTTGAGATGTATCTGTCATAGTCAGCACCTATTTTTAGTGGTTTTTTTCATGACCATGGCAATATTATATAAATAAAGCAGAGGCACTCAGTAATAAAATCCTATCTATTGCCACTGCTCAGTAAGATGTTGAATTTGTAGAGAAAGCAGCAAGTACTGTGAGGTCTTGGGATAAAGAACAGTGACCATCCAAAACTCTATTTTATCTGCATGACCACATTATTCTTAATCATTTTTGTCCCTGAAAAAAATATTTCAAGCAAGACAGGTTTCCAGTCTTGGTTCTAAAAGTGAAGATGTATATGACCATGACTTCAATGCCTCCACTCCTATAGCTACTGTGACCTATCTTGTTAAGAGAGAAGAAGCCACTGATAAGACAAATGAAGCATTACCTTCCTTTTACCTCTGGAACACTTTCAAAGACCAATAAAGACTAACAAAGAAATGTACTTAGGATCAAGGTTATACAGGGTAAACAGAGATTAATTGCTGTCTTCTAAAAGGCATTGTTAAAATACAAATACTCCTTTATTTTTTACTTTTTTTAAAATTTACTTTATTATTTATATGAGCAAAATATCTTAGACTAGTATAGTAATAAATATAACAAATTTATTTTATTTCAGTTTTCTTCTGGTTTCTGCATATTAAATGTGAACATTTTTCTTAGTTTTGCCATTAAAATCCTTAATTTTATTTCTTAACTGCTTTTCTCTCTCTTTGACATGCATATCTTTGCTGCCTGTATTAATAAGGTCCTGTATATGGCTGTATTTTATTATTTATTTATATTTATTACATTAGACGACTGGACAACTCCCTACATGGAACTTTCAGTAAAAACTACACAACACTTAGTGCCAGTTTATAAAGAGAAAATCCTTAACTAGTCTAGATAGTTTAATCTCTTTACATGAGTGACAACTTTGGCCCAGCAAACTCAGTGGTTCTTGTATCTCCTCAGACTTGCATGTAGGCAGAATTTTTCTCTTGTATTCATAATACTGTATGTGAATGAAAAAATTCAGTTCAGGCATGAACTTGTGAATTGTAGGAATTTTCATCTTTGCATATACAATTCTTCAAAGCTGCAGCCTGAGACTCGATGAGGTGGCACAGATTGTGCAGTGTGTAGCTCGGTATGAAAATGCTGTATTGTGAGTCTCTTGATACCGTAAAAATCAATCCTTATCTAGGCCTCTTGAGGTACAATAACAGCTAGGAAGAATCTGAACTTGTAGAGATGGAGGAAAAGCAATCTGCAACACTTTTGTTCCAGTTTCCAAGAGCGGGGAAAAAAAAAAAAACTTAAAAAACAACACAACCCACCAAGAGATGGGAGAAGATATGCTCAGAAATAATAGTTATAATAGTTTCTGAAGGAAAACTGAAACAATTTGAACTATTAATCTTAAAGACAACATATTTGTATTTCCCTTTTGTACTAATCCTTGTAACAAAGATTAGTGTGTTCACTTGGGTAAAGAATGAAGCACAGATAGGGCTTTGAACCTGCTATTACTGAATTGATGCAATTTTTGAATGATTGAGCTCTTCATTAAACCTATCAAAATACTGAAAGGCCTTGGTAAAACTATACAGTTGAGATAGGCTGATTAAGAAACTGAATGTTAATATTACCCCTGAAAACCAAACAGGCTACTTGCATCTTCCATTTCACATTGTTGCTAACCAAATAGAGCCTGTTTATTAAATAAGAATAGAGAAATTTTTCTCTCCACCACTCATCCAAGCCAAGTGCAGTGTTTCCCCTTACTGAAAAGACCTTTGGGCTGGGTTTGAATGCTCCACATGAAAAGGATTTTTTTTTTTCTTTTGTAACACAACTGATATTCCAAGGCATGACAACTAAACAGTGAGCCTGATCCCACCGTTAACATTGTTACACTCCACCTTTAGGAATATTTTGTGATCTGTTAACAGCAGAATGAGAATTTGTATAATATGCATTAACCTATTTATTCTCAAATTCTCACTAGACCTTTTAAAGTAAAAACTGCTTGCAAAGATCTAAAGTCTAATAGAAACTACCATCCCCTGAAAAATCCTTCATGCTTCTTTGTACATGCCAAACTATGAGATATCAGGGCAGTAATACTAAAATTGACCTGTAAGTGTTCTTTCAGGCCCTTGTACATCCATCATGAGTATTTGGCTGCTGTTTAGACACTGTCTTCTTAAATCCTCATTACAGTATTGCCAAAAATGGAGCAAAGTCGAGTGGACACAGCTTAAATGACTATTGCATGATGAAAAAGAATCAAAATAAAGGTCATTTGTAAGCATTAACAGACTCTTGGTCTCAATGAGCCTGGAAGAGCAGGAAGGGAGAGGAGTACACAATGAATACTATCAGTATAGAACATGGAAGTAGAGGAAGGCTCTCTGTAGTAAAATTAAAACTACCTCTCTTCTTTCACTTCCTGTAAAACAGAAGAACTTCTAGCAACAAGATACAAAAATTCTGAAATCTCAGCTACAAAACCCAAATGTCATTTGTGTGACAACTGGGTACCAGTGGATTTACTAGCTTTGTTCTTTCCTCCCTCTGCTCCACTCACACAAATCCCTCTGCACACAGGCTGGATGCTACAGTGAGCAGAGCCTGTGCTCTCTCTAGAGAATTTTCTGAAACCTTTTCCCTTCCCATCTGTTATTCAAATCCGCCCTAATTTGTTCTGAGCAGAGATCGTTCTCAGAAGGGCGGTATTTGCCCCACAGTACCATAAACTAGAAGTTCAAAATCTCTTCACTTCTAAAACAAAATGTTTCTTTCATGACAAAACAGCATCACCACACTACGCCTCATCAGGTGGTGGGTCCACACTCCGCAGACAATGGCAGTTGTCACTATGGCATTGAAAGCAGGCCCTGGATATTTCCTTCTCATCACTTTAGGAGAAAAAAATATGAGATTTCTTACAGAGCCCAGCAGAGGTGTCCTAGGTCTCAGGCTTTTTGAAATCCATCAGGATTTAAAATACACAGAAACATACAGGCCTGTCAAGGACCTGAACCACAGCAAAAGATGTGAACTTACTGGAGCTTTTTACTGTGCCCAGAGAAGTGGAGAAAAAGTCTTTCTCCAAATCCTATACCCAGGTGGAAAAATTCCCCCACTAGGTGCTGTAAAGCAGGATTTTCACTCTCTGCCTAACAAATTTATCTGAAAGGAAGATGGGGAGAGAAAGCTGAGGAAGGAGGGTAATAAATAGATTTCCTGTAGTAAGAGCTGTAGCACAGGCAAAAGTAATTTTTCCATGATTCTGTCTTCGTGGGCTAAGAGGAAATACAAATTAAAGAGCTCTGCAACAGGATAATCTCTAATTAGGTAACTATGGATCTAGAGGCAAGAAGAGTCCACCCAGTCATCAGCTGTGGAGTATTATGACAGAAATGGTGTCTTTTAACAGGGCTATTACAGGAAATGTAGGAGCAATGGCTAATTTATGACCTTGAAAATCGTCTGGTAACATTTTGCCCAATTATGAACAAAACAGAAAAAAGAAGACACTAATGTTAAAATGAGCTTGTAAAAATATATGAGCAAAAAAGCTTCAGCTCCATCATTTTCGTATGAAGCAATGGGTGTGATGAAAGATCTGTCTCCTATTGAAGTGCAAGTACGACTCAAGCATGCAAAGTACAGACACTCCTACTTATTATCACTAAGACAACTGTTAATGTAGAATCGCTCACCACTAATTTTTAAAAATTGCATGTAATTGGTTCGTATAAGCTGTCCAGAAAACACTGCTTCACTTACTTGGCCACCTGACTGCCTCAATGTATTCTCATTTCAAAAGGCTTAGGTACTTAGAGTGGGTAGCACAAACACTGGGTTTAGTATCATGGAGCCTTTTGGCTTAACTGCCCTCCTAAGTCAAACAGTACTAAACTTAAAACAAGAATTTTTATATTTTGTTTCAGTGATGGACATTAATTTCATAATTAGTTGAGTGTACTGCAGTCCACTGGGCAGCATGTTACATAGTGGCTATTCCACCAGTGCTCTTTCACAAGCTTTATAAACTCATTATTATATATAACCTTAAAATAATTAATATTTGTAGGACTATTCCTTGAAAAGTATTGCAGATAGCTACAAATGCCACATATTTCTACACTAGACAGATCTTTCTGTACTGCATTAGGAAAAGAAGAAAAAAAAAAAAGATTGTATTGTGTTCTGTCAGGGACTTACGGTGCTGTTGTTGCACATCGCCCTCAGGGAGGAAACATATTAGTGCCATGTATCAGGGGCAAGGAGGCTACCAGGTGACCCACTTACTAATTTGTATATTGCTATGTTTGCAGTTTGAATTTTCATTCTCTGATATTCCTTTTTTTTTTTTTTTTTAAAGAAGTATTTTTCAAAAGGATTAGAACTTCCTGCAATTCAGCCTTTCATTTTGTAGATTTTCTTTGAGGTCCTTCACCAAAGACACATCGAGACTTTTGAAATATATTTGTGTAACCTCTATTTCATTCTGGTTTCCACCGTTACTTGTACTTAAGAGACCGATTAAAACAAACCCACAAACAAACAAAAAACCCAACAAACAAACAGAACTTTGGCATTCTGAGAAAAGCTCAATTCTCTTTAGAGGGAAAAATCAAGAGGACTGTGTCCATATGGGGGAAAATTGTTTTTCTGTCTGAACCATCCATTTGCTGCTTCTTCTATTTGGTTTCTGTAGATCTAGATTAGTTTCATTCTACATTAATGCCCTTGAATGCAAACTGGGGAAGACATGCTTGTTCTGCAAATTAGTCACTGTAAGTTAAAAAAGACAGGATGGAGCAGACTGAGGCTGATGCTGTAAGAATTTTTCAAGTAATAGTAGATTAAGCACTGAACCATTAAATCTGTACAAGAAAATTATTGTCTTCCACAGCAACAGGGGCCTCTCCTTATAGAGACCAAGTAGTGGATTAGCAAGAAAGGATTTGAGTAATTAAATCTGGCTAGTTTTTAAAAACCCAAAGCAGTGTGACAAGGCTAAAAAAGCTCTCCCTTCTTTTCCTCTGAGGGCAAAGATCACTTCCACCACAAGAATTGTCCCATGCTCTGGCCATGGAGAGCATGCTCCCTTTATCCTCCTGTAAATCCCTTCTTTGGAGATCGTTGATGACCTAATCTGATAATGGAGCACTGTAGCATAAATCAAATGGCAAGGAACTTCCAGAAGAAGGATTAAAGCTGGTGCTTTCAGGTCAGATGCTGAAAAGAAAGACACTGTAAATGAGGAAACATCAAAAAATAAATTCATTTCCCCAGCCTGGAAAGGAGAGTGAAGGAAAGTTATTCTCACTCTTGGAAAGAATTGCAGTGCAGCTAGTTTGGCCTAAACTGGCTAAATTCCCATTCTGTGTTAAAGGTCCTACACCTGCTACCTTAAAGGGTTTTCAGGGAAATCATGAAAAGAAGAGAATCCACTGCTTAAATTCAGCCTCTTAATACTTAGTATTAAATAAAAGAGTAAACATACCCTTTGCACCCTCAGGCAAAATAATCAAGAGATTCCAAGTGTTATAAAATGGTTTTCACTAAAACTGTTTAAAACCAAACAAACAAAACAACAACAAAACACCTGTTTTATGATTTCTAATTTCATTAATATTGGCAAAAAGCATACAAATATGCTGGAGCATACTATCAGACTATAAATCAGACTCCTGTAACTCACAGACCATGGCTGGATTTAGCCTGATAAAATATTTAAAACATCAGTGGTGAGTAAAAATGTTTCTTTACTTGTGCTCCACACAACTATGTAAGGGAAGAGAGGGACTGGTGGTCCTGTGGGGAGAAATATGTACCCTTTACTTAAAGGAAGATTGAGAAGCACATGCAGCAGCAGCTCAGGTCAGTGTCCATGTAGCTCGGCAAATAGAAGATAGGTGTGTAGTAAAACAACATATTACTCATATGACTGACAGTGTTGACCAGTTTTGTTGCTGTTGCTCACACAAATGAAGGGCTGATCCCTAATAAGGTCAGGAGGATGAAAACCAGTACAAGTCAGTGAAGCAAAAGAAAATGGTTTTGTTTAGATACAGAGGAAACCTCCTGTCTTTCAGCTCTTCCTTACCCTGGAGTTGCATTTTTTTCTTATCAGAGAGAAGAGAAAGGTGAAATCTTGCTTTCCCCAGCAATCCTGAGCCTTCCTTCCTGTCTGATTCGCCCTCCTCAGAAATCCATTATGATTCATTCCTTGCAGACTCCGGATTCTGCTGCTCAGTTTCCAAGACTTACTCTGATCTCTTTCCTTCACCAGCTTTCCACAGGGCTAACCAAGAGCCCATGGGACTATTCCTTTCTAGGCGCTGCTTCCTCAAAGGATGAAGCTGAGATTCAACCCTTCTATTGAAGCTCTAATATCCCCCTTGCCTGGCTGGGATAGTATCATATGGTGTTATTAGTCCAGGTCCCTCCTACACTGAAGCTCGGGGCACACATAAGTCACCCTATAATCAGAGCTTGCCCTAACTTTCCTTAGTGGAGGTGAAACGAGGTTTCTGATCCTCTTTGGCTTTGCTTATACTGCTAAATAAAAGAGCTGCTAGACCTCTGGTCACCCACACTTGTTCCTTAAGTCTCAGGGACCACTTCAGCTCTCTCCATGACAAATCTGTAAGGCGGGGTGGTAACTGCAAGTGATGTGGACATGATCCAGACAGAGACATTTGGATTTGGATCAGTCCCTGGCCCTTTTTAATTAAGCAATATAAATTCAGTTTTAGGTTCCTGAACAACTATGTGGAGTTCAAGGTGGGGGAAGGAATTCAATGCCAAACTGAAGGTGGACAGTACTTACTCACAATTCTCACTTGCTATCTGTTAATGAGAACAAGAGACTGCCTCTCCCTTTGAAGCTACTTTAAGATCTCCAGTATAATCTTCTTGATGCAGATTTATGGTCATATACTAGGTCTGAATGGCACCCAAAATTCTTGGTCTCTTTGGCTGGGGACTTAATAAACTATTGAAAGAAAAAGGCAAATTAATACTGAACCTATATTACCTTCTTCCTTGGTGTGTAATGCTTGAAAGTGTGCAGAAATGCCTTTGAAACCTCTTGTTAATGACATCAGCTATTAAAATGCTTCCAGTGTTGGTTGGACACCTCTATACACCACCTGGTGCATGGTGTCTGATACACAAATCTACAAAGCTTAAGATCCATAGAAGCACATACACTTCATTTTAAAAGTTGTGTTGTAAATCATGTTCTTTGCTGGAGGGAGTAATATATTTCCTCTCATCAGTAGTTACTGTGGCAACTACACTGACTCAGTTTAGCTTGAGGGTCACCCCAGTTAGTAGACCTCCATGCCATCTCTCCTGATGGTGAGCCTGCAGGTATTAGCCCAGGCAGCTGGAGCACACGTAGGACTCCACATGCCCATGCAGGCCCAAAACAGCAAGGGCTGCCAGGCGTGCTCACGCAGACGGCTTTCAGAGCGTCCGTGCGACAGCAGGTAGGCAGGCAGGAGGCACCAGACACACAGCCTAAGGTCACCCTGGAGGCTACTCCTTCAGAGCTGTTCGGTGACAGCTGGTAGACTCATGACAGTGTGGAAGCACCTTCATTTATAAAAGCAAAGCAACATTTACAAGGGTGTCTCACCTTTAGGAAGATGGCTATAAATGGAATAAATTGAGAGAAGCTAGACTCTCAAATGTATCTCTCTTAAATGTCCTTGGGAAAAAAACACTTCTAGAAATAGATGTGTTCCACGAAAATGTCCTGAATTTTCAGATCTATTTGCTCTTCAATTGATAAGTAGCTTAAACAATTTCTAATTCTGCTTTCCTGTAGGACTCCCTATCACTAACCTGTCTAAATGACTACAGATTCCTTTAATCCCTTTATTATTTACTTTATAATTTCCTTTGTCATTCTGGTTTTTCATCTCCCTCTGAGAATAAGTGGGAGAGAGAGCATCCCACACTACTCATGTATCATCCACACAGAACTTGAAAAAAAATCTCACCTAATGTACTAACATCAAATTCTGAGTTACTTTTGTTCCAACTTCATCAAGTTCCACCCCCAAATTCTTAACCTATATGTATATGACTACAAGGGCTTAGTATTTTTCTTTCCCTCATCTCCCATCTTAAATCTATTAGCAGATTTTCTTTTTGACAGACAACTTAGACCGCAGTCACTCCAGCCAGCCACTGAAAGCCAAGGAAAATAGGCCTCCGCAAACATAATGAACTCTCGTGTTGCTCTTTTTCTGATATTTTACTGAAAGATTTTAACCTAGCCTGAACAACCTACAGTCTACTTCTGCTTTGGTTATAAGATCCTAATCTGCTGTCTTCACTTTCAGCCTGATGGCAGTCGGCACAACTGGAATAAAATAGTTCTCATCCAACATCTAAGAGGCCATGAAATTAAGTAAGTCTACACTTAAACTACTGTGATACTCACCTGTGTATCCTTAGGTTCAATTATTTTTTCTCACTGTGCTTACAGACTTTTTTTTTTTAATCTAGAGAACCATATTAACTTAAGGAATCCTTCACATTGTGTTTTTGGCGGTGTCTGGCAATGGTCAAAATGACCACGTATGATGTTGAAGTGTTAAGGAAGCCATTGCCTTCTAAGATATACTTTAACTGAAAACCTTCCATGAGGAGAGAATATCTTCTGTGGCCCACAAATCACAGGACTCATCTCCAATTCATGTCATAATACCCCAGATACACCATCTCTTATATACTGCAAAGATGAGCTGAAATGAGGAAAGACATTAAAAGACATTAGAACACAAAATCATGACTCCATTCCCACTACTACCTTGGCTCACATTCCTCCTATCATGAGTAAACTCATTGACTTTACCCAAATAGGCATTACCTAGGAAACTACAACAGCTTTTTTTTCTTCTTCTTTTTCTTCTCTTATTACACTTTTGAAACTCCACAAACATTATCAGGGTTTGAAGTCCAGATCTAAAACAAAATAAAGCCTCCTTCAAAAAAGGTGTATCTTCAATACAAACACCACAGAATGACATATTTTCTGCAAAGCAATCCCATACTGCTTCTAGGTGCCCTGTTCCATGGAAGAATCTATGCTGTAACACTACAGTTTCAAAGGTAGGAGAATTAATCTCTATCATGTTCCAAAACTTTGTGCAAATAGGCAGAGCTCAACACTTCAGAACATAAGGTTTAATAACACATACAGTCACTGGTTTTACCACAAATGTCCCTGGTCAGAAGGAACCCTAGAGCATGTTGCACTGAAGTAGCAGGTTATAATTCTCTCAAACAATAATGTCTCAAAACTAGACTATCAAAAATTAATTCAATCAAAGGCAAACAAGGTGAATAAAAGGTGATTAAGATGAAGACCACAGGTTTGCTCTGTCTGTACCCTGTGGAAGGTATGGACATATGGGGCTTTCCTTGCATCCCCATGGGCTTTGCAATTCTTAGGGAACTCTTCACCAGAGAACCACGGCCACAAGCTTCAAGGATCTAGACACACAGCACCCATTTCAGCAGACAAAATCAGGAACCAATTCCCTACCAGATCAAGTAACAATTGCTCAGCGGTATTATCCCGAAAAATTCCCTGGGAGCTGAGAAGTCCTGCTTTAAGAAGAATCCAAATTTTACTGTCTTTTCCTGATCAATCACAGTTGCTTTACTAGCTCTGCATTTACTTGCATCCACTACTCTTTTGCTACTGTACATTAGCAGGAGGTGGTAAACCAGTCACTCATGCAACTCATGCCCAATAAAACAAAAGATCGTTGATCAGCCTACCATTCACCCATCATAGGTATCTATTACATCAGTAATAACCTGTACAGTCATTCTGCTCACTGCTACTAATTATTCAAAGTGGTGGAGAGAACTTAAAAATATCTGAAAGAAATAAGGGCTGATTTTCCTCAGAGGCCCTAACTTAAAGTAAAAAAGTGAGACACCTGCACAAACAGAAGGTGAAAGAACTGAAGGAGATATGAGAAGCTATAATGGAGGTAACAGTGTTTGGGATGGGTCAAGGTCATATTCACAGAGGTAAAACAGATCTGAGTAAAAGCAGGAGACTAGCAAATGTCAGTACTGAAAGTCTCTACCAGGGTTTTAGACATCCTGGAGTTAATTCACATCTGAGATTTTGGGTTTATCTCCTAGTGGGATAATCTGCCTAAATCACATTCAGGTTCAGTTTCTCAGGGACTATTAGCAGTCTAGGTTTGACTTGCATTTTCTAGATGCAAGAACATCAGAACTGTAATGTGTTTTTTCATATCATGAGCATCATGAATTAATAAGCACTACTATTAATTTAACTCTTATTATGATATTCCTGATAGGATACTCCATTTTATAAGATACTATTATACTAATGATTTGACTGATTCTTTAATGATTTCCCTACTCTACAATTTTCCCACCTCTTTTTCTGTTTTCCACTATGTTTTGCACGGGTAGTTCCTGTTCATCTCATTCAATATCAATAAATGTACCTATGTTAGCAATGAGTGATAGGTGTAGAAACTATTGGGCAATGGTAATGCTCCATAATACACTGCTCTAATGAGAAGTGTGAACTGGGAACTGTTTAATCTGGACGTTTTGTTTAAATGTGGCAGGACATGCTTAGAAATACATTTACTGAAAGAGTAACAAGTATGACAAACTTGCCTTCTTTAAATTAACATTTTCAGTCCAAACCTCATTAAAGGACAATGAAATTCCTGTATATTTCCTTTGCCAGCATTAGTGAGAACCAAGAGATTTATATGTAAACAGAAGTCTTTGCTTTTGTATGCAAGCCCTCTCTCCTGTTCAGACCATTTCACAGTGGAACACAATTCTAGTTTTCAGTCACACTAGAGCTTAATTCTTTAAAAGCTTGTTCAAGGGAGCAATGTCCCACTTCTTCCCTCAAGAGGAAGGACTTTGTGAAAACATGGCCTTTGCAGGAGATACTTCTTTATCCCATAGGCCTAGAAAATCCATAGGAATGAACTCCTTTTAGCAAGGCGGAAGCAGAGCATGCAATGAATGTGTGAGCTACTGCCTCATCTTTGTCCTCCAAAGCCATAGGCATCCTATATCCCCCGCAAAGGCAAATTATATTTCGTGTGAACTGAGATGATAAAATGCCCAGGATTTTCTGGCAGTTCAAGGAAGAAGGCACCATGAAGAAAGTGCTCTTCACCATATAGATAAGATACCCCTGAAAAGCTCCCTGCAATCAATAACAACACAGAGCAGGAATAGCAGCCTTAACCCCTATTTTTCAACAGAAGAACCAACTGCAAGCACAAACCCCTCCATACTCTTTCCACACGGTTACATGGAATTTGCTGGTGCACAAGGTTTTTGATGCCCAAAATAGAAATGCTGTTTGACAAATTAAGGTATATGGATCCTTCAGAAGCTACTACATGCAGTGGCTTCAATAAAAGCTGTGATTTGGACAGTCTAGACAGAGAGGATAGACTAGGGGAAGGATCCAACCTAGATTTGCCCCATCTTTTATATTTTTCTTACATCCCCTAATGCTCAGAGCTGGAGCCACAAGACGTTCAAGAGCTAAGACCTGAGTCCCACATATTCTGTATCCTCACTATGTTCTTATCTTTCTAAACGGCAAAACTCCATGAGAAGAAACAGGGATGACATGATGAATTTTCAGGCAACAGCAAAGTCTATTCCACTATCAGCTCAGTCAAATACAGACCTTTCTGGAAACTCCTTAAAACATTTTTTTTTTTTTTTTTTTTTTTTTTTTTTTAATAGAGGATTACAGCTTATTTGTATCTCTCCCTGAGAGCAAAAGCCATAACAATTCCAATAGAATTAAAATGTTTCACCTTGGTTTGATTCTACTGTCTGATGGGACCAGGTTAATTTTAATGCCACAAAATGATTAAACCAAGTAATTTCCAAGATACTGCATTATTCACTGTATGATTGTGAAACTTGTTCAGTGCAATTCCTCATGCTGTTTCCAGTTAAAAGTAAAATAAGCAGGTGTCAGAGTGAAAACACAAAATATGCACATTAAAATTACACCGTCAATTTCTGCCAGCAACTGAGTATCATTTCTTGTCATTTGACCCACACAACCATCCAATACAACTCTCAAACTATTAAAGTGCTGCTTATGTTCAACACAGTATGCTACTTAAACTACTGCACTGAATTTTACTACGGAAGGTGTTATTATTCTGACTCTTGCATTGAATTTTAAGTACCGATATTATTATTCTGACTTCTTAATGCTGTCTCATCAGCAACTATTTACTTTCCTTGCTACTATTTAATGTCAGTGCTTCTAACAGCGTATGCTACAGGCACACAAAAGTAGTGCTCCATTTATCCATTAAACACCTTTCACTTACTGATTCTTGAGGTTTTGTCCTCAAAAAGATCCTCTTCAAAGTCAGTGTGCTCCTGATTTGAATAACAACTTTGTTAGTTGTTCACACACTGTTTACCTTTTCTGCAGAGTACATTAAAAAGAATACATCGTATTTTGCTCACTGTGAGTTCAGTCTATCATGGTGACAAACACCATCAGTTCCCTTTGTGATTAGAATTTTCATATGTTTGAGTAGCTCAGAACCTCTAAGAATCCAATTTGAAAATACAATTTTTATTTTTTTTTTAATAACCAATCTGAAGATGAATATACTCCTTTGAGCACTTTAACACATGGTCTGCAATAAAATCAGTGGCTTTGTTTGTTCTGACACTAGAAATCCACTCTGTGCAACAAGTGGGCTCTTTCTGAACTAAACACAGCCCGAGCCCTGCAAAGTTTATTTCCAGGTACACTGTTTTCCTTCTTTCTTCCTGTACAGTGGCAGGTAGCTCTCAGGTGTATTAGTTGTACATCAGACCCTGTGCTACACTAAAGCAATTTCTTTCACAGCAGAGATTGCAAAATTTTAAGATCATTCCATGTGTTGTTACTCAGTGAGTTGTTCAGTAAACTAGTAATTTGTCTTTGAAAAGCTATCATTCACTGAAATGCAAAAAGAAAACAAAAGGACCACCAGCACACTTGTTTAACACTGAGATACTGGCTGAGATATTTAACGATCAGGAAAGCAAGGCACAGGAAAGTAACAGTATGTCCAAAATCACAGAAGCCATCTGAAACCGAATTAGGCATTGAAACAAATCACTGCTTCCAAAGTAACAATGTCATGCTGGACTGAATAAAACCTGCTCCAGCAAGAGTCAGTCGGTGCTCACAGACACATTTGGCAAATATCTGTAAATATTCATCAGAGTTTAATTAGCACTTCATTGATCCAACCGCATTCTAGACATGCAGTGTTCCATCCTACATGATGAGAGACTATAGAAAAACCTCAGCAGTGACCTCATCAGCTACAAAATACCACTCCAGTGTCAGTGTAATGCCCTGCCTCCAATTTTTTTTAGTTTTATGAAATCCTCTTGAGAAACTCAATTCCAGTTTCAGACAACTCTGTCCTCTCCAGATCACGTTTTTACAGGCATTTACTAAACAGACAATCTTTGTAAAAGGACAAATACCGAATGTCTAAAACACTCATCTAAATTTGAAGTCAATTGGAATTTTAGCTCAAAATTAATATATTTAGTATAATCAAAGCAGGTAAGTAGAATTAACATCACACTCAAATGAAAGCTGCATACACATAAATATTTAAACCAATGATGTCTGTAAATACATTTTTTATACCTCCTTGTGCCTAAGTCATGCTTTGTATATTTGATTCATTTATAAATGGCCTGTCATTAGCCAACATTGAATTAGGTGCAAGCATTTTATCACAGTAGGGAGATGCATGAGCAGGCATAAATTTCACCCCTTAACAAGTAGAATATGCAATTTAATTTGATCAAGAATAATTAAATTTGTATAAATTCAGGAAATGCATTCCACAGAGGATAAAACTTCAGTAGGTGAAGTACACGTGAGTAGGCAATTTTACATTTGAGTGAGAGAAACACATTGCAACTTGATTAACAGTACAGGAATTATAGTATTTAGGTAGTCAGAGACGCTACATGAAAGAACCTTCAAGGAATCGATCCTGCAGCTTTTCCTGAGGCAAGATATCCTTTGTCTTTTGTTGGGAGGTTTGTTTTCTATGAGTAAGGAAGGCAGCAAGGGGGCTCAATTTACTTAGAATCCAGATAAAGACACACACTATATATGCTTCTGCTTCAAACAGATCCTGCCTTGATTGGCTGTGCTTAGAAACTTTTTCAGAAGGATAAGTGACCGTGAAAGGATAGTCTGAGAAAGAGTTTAATAAGGGACTACACAGAGATTCCAGTTCAGCCACAGCTTGCATCTCAGATGCTCTTCTTTTTAACTACGCTTTGTGTTGGAGATTGATATGGGATAGATAGTAATAGAAACCAAACTCCTCTATCAGCAGCATATTTATAGTAATGCCAATTTCCATCTACTCTCCTGTCAGCATCCCTGCACGAGTTGGAGAGATGCCTCTCCTTGGAAGTAAATGTAGAGGAAACCTGATACATCCGCTGTCTGCTGGGCTGCCACCAGGAGTGAAACATGATAGCAGCTCCTGCCATGGGGGCATCTAGTACTCCAGCCAACTAACTCATCTCCCATGGGCACCCTAACAGCTCTCATTTGGTTAAAAAAAAACCCAACTATTCGCTTGCTGCATTTGCTTAAAACAAACACTCAGAGATACCCTCCTTCCTCATCTCCCCTCAAGCCCCAAGTCCTCCCCATGGTTTAGCTATGCTCTAACTGATTGTATTCAGTTTAGAATCTCAAGTGGCAGGGGAGGAAGCCACGAGGATGGCATCTTATCATTGGTCTCCAGCAAATTTTAAAAATTTGTGAGAAAAAGTCTCTTTCGTCACACTTTGTGAAGTCCTCTTCATGTGTATCACAAGCAAGAACAGCAGAGCTAGATGAAAATCATTAAGAAATCATGTGAAGCCCAGTGAAATGAACACAAAAATATTTTCATGCTGGACAGGACACTGAATATATGTGGGGCTTCATTACTTTTTGTACTATTAAACTTAGGAAAAAAAAAAAAAGAAAAAAAAAGAAAAAATCAAAGGGCTCAAGCAAAGCCATATCTACTGATTCTCAAAGTGTTTCTCCTTATGAAGAAATGTAAATAGGTAAATAATTGTAGCTATCAACAGCAGCTCCTCTTTCTAGGCTATCAAATTTGAAACAAACTTATGCATAACAAAATTATTCCAAATAAAACCCAAAACCTCCTGATGTAACCCTGCCAGAGACTTGCACACACCCCATCGGACACCATTCCTCTTTGCCCTGCTAGTCCCTCGCTCCAGAGCTCCCCTCGGTGTCTGTAACCCTGGCTGGGCCAGCTGGGGCCCCGCGGAAGGCAAGAGTGCCCCAGGAGGGGTTCATCGCATGGAGGGGAGGGCTGTAGCCTGCGGTGGAAAGCAAAAGCAAAGAGAAAAAGCAGAGAACACCTGGAAACGAGACACCCAGTCCCGTTTCTGGGGGAAAAAAAAAAAGAGACCAGCTGTTGAAAGGAACGAACGAAGTGCACCAGGCCGAAAATAACTAAATAAACTGAAATTACAGCCAGCGTTAGCTGCCTAACCTGCTTGATTTTCCGCACGGTTGGATCAGAGGCAGCTGCTCACTCATGTGGTGCCTTTTGAGACCAAAAAGCCCAGNGGGAAAGGTGTGTTGCGGTCACCTGACAGTCCGAGGGACACGCCTCTGCTTCAGGGGCTGTTTCCTTACAAGCCTCCCCTCTGCAAGAAGAAGACAGGGGCCTTGGGGGTTGAGGGGGGAGGGGTCTCCCCCACCCCTAGTGTGTAAACTGAAAGGTCTAGAAGCCACCACCCCGGCAAGTCCATCCGCCGGAGCATCGCCTCTGGCCCAGAGCACCACGGTGCTGGAGCCGCCCCATCTCCGCGGGGGCNGAAGGCAAGAGTGCCCCAGGAGGGGTTCATCGCATGGAGGGGAGGGCTGTAGCCTGCGGTGGAAAGCAAAAGCAAAGAGAAAAAGCAGAGAACACCTGGAAACGAGACACCCAGTCCCGTTTCTGGGGGAAAAAAAAAAAGAGACCAGCTGTTGAAAGGAACGAACGAAGTGCACCAGGCCGAAAATAACTAAATAAACTGAAATTACAGCCAGCGTTAGCTGCCTAACCTGCTTGATTTTCCGCACGGTTGGATCAGAGGCAGCTGCTCACTCATGTGGTGCCTTTTGAGACCAAAAAGCCCAGTCACTCATGAAGTTTGGCGGCAAAAGGGGGCCGGGGGAGAAGGGGGAAGCCGGCGTGGTGTAGCCGAGCATCGTGCCGCAGCGGGGAAGGGGGTCTCCGTCTCTCGCAAGCGAAGCAGGCCGCAGAGTGGGAGCCCCACGGCCCGGGGCACCGGGCAAGGCAGGGCATGACGGCACCGACTCCCTGCTCTCCCACAGGCGACCCCATTCTGTCCGGAGATGATCTCCCGCAGAGCTACAGCGCCTGTAACCGAGCTACCAGCTAGCCCAGCCAAACGGATTCCCTAGACAGCCGCAGTTTAGCGCTCCCGGGAACGGGATGTTAGGACAAAGCACGCGGCTCGGCTGGGCTCGGCGTCCCAGTTCCTCCGCCGGGATCACGTCGGACCGGAGGAGAGCAGCGAAAACTGCGCGGGGCGGAGAGCCACACCACGGACCTGGCCGGTGGGAATGGCAACCACAAGNCAGCGAGGGGCTGAGCGCAGCCTCCGGCGGGGCATTTCGGCCTCTTTGGTATGCTGAGAAGTGGCTGCTCTTTGCTGCAGCAGCAGCAGCAGCGCAGGGGAAAGGGGCGAGACGAGCTGGCAAAACGGGAGCGAGAGGGCGAGAGAAAAAATCCGCCGAGGTGCCCACCTCGACTCTGCACCGGCCCTGAGCTGGGCAAAGCAGGAGT
>VWZY01006784.1:277079-310768 GCA_013399075.1 Chloroceryle aenea | reverse complement strand
TTTTTTTTTTTCCTTCTCTTTGTGCATGTATTTCTCTTTCCAACCCTTTCTTTGTTTCATGCTTTCATTTGGAAATAACTAAATAGACAAGCCAGGATATTTAGAACATTCCCATTGAAAACTTCATTAAAACTGACACATTTTTATGAAACATTTTGGCTTAAATGGAAAGACATATTTAGATGAGAAAAAAAAGTCAAATGAAGTGTAACTGGTTACAAATGCAGTCAAATTGATATTCATATTCAAATTAAAACTAATATTTACATGATTTTTTTTTTCTATAGATTCTTCAGACCAAATAATTTGAATAGACCTGAGTAATGTCAACAATACTCTATCCAACAACCAAAGCTGTTGGAAGACAAGTATCTTGCATAAGTACGAAAGGTTTGGGCTCCATAGGAAATGGGAAGCTTTGAAGGTTTCCAGTGTATTCTGTCATGCTTGTGGTCTCTGTCATTGGTTTCACTGTATTATAGGACTATATTTAAATGTTGTTCCTTATGTTTACTAAGAAGGGTGGAATTCCTTCACAGGCTCCATTGATGCTTTCTTTTCTTTAGCTAACAGTTACTGCATTATTTATTTAGTTATTTATTTTCCATATAGCTAATCCTAATGTTAGCAGTCTATTTCAAAAAGATAGAAAATCCCTTATTTTTCTTCTGGTCTTACTCTGGTTGTTGTTTGGCAGGACTCAGCATCTACTGTTGACTTGACTATATTATGGCCAGCTGGATTGTGTAATAGCCACAGGGCTGTCCTATACATTATCTTCAGAAATCAGTGTAGAATGTTTACAGTTATTTTTGCATTTGCTTAATTGCAGAATGGCTAATGCAGGAATAGTAAAATATTGGGAAATACTGGCTTTCTAGAATCAGCCATTCTTTGGCACTAGAAAGCTTTGTAAAATAAAGGAAAATACTGATCTGAAACAAGAATCCCTTATAATTCCAGCAGAGAACACCTTACCCTCATTGTAATAAGAAAGCAAACCCAATCCCTTACTTTAGAAGAGCATGTTCCATTAATATGAACAGAATCTTAAATTAATAAAACTTCCCTATATTCAATTTTTCCAGTTTTGGAATGGTCAGATCTTCTTCCAGAAGCCAAGATTTCTAAGGGATAAGATAAAACTTTAGAACCCAAGCAGAATACTGCTAAGTCGAAGATCCAGTCTAAAGTTATGTTACTCCACAGATTTTATTATACAGTTATTCTGTATTTAGGAGAGTTAAGAATTTATTCTATATTTATAAATGTGCTTATTCTTCAGACACAGGATGAATTAACACAAGACCTTGAAGGATGGTTTCTTTATATTTATGAGTGTTACAGACTACCAGAAATGATGTACATGAATGTTAAGTGTCTACGGCATTATAATAGAATGAAGTAATTAGATTTTAAAGTACAGGTTTCATCAGAGATAAAATTTATCATGTTTCTTGGAAAACACATCAGTTCAGACATAAACTAATATTTGGCTTCTATTTTGGAGAAATATATTTTCATTTATTGTCCCAAGGTCGCTTCAGTTGAAATAGATCGGCAAGACAAAAGGAATGAAAGTGTCAAAAAAAAAGTAGCCAAAAGCCCAATGGTTTGGTTTTTTTTCCCCCCCCAAACATGTTTGCAAGGGATAAGCAGGGAGAGTAAGTGCTTTTGAAGCTGGTGAGGTACTCTTTGAAAAATGGGTTTGAAAAGGAGTCTGATACCATGGGACAGATGCAAAGTCATGGAATGAAGCAGTGTCAGGAAGCTGTGGCATAACTGATACAGCAAGGGGTGTGTTGAGAGAGGCATGGTATGGGATTGTAGTTTCAGGTGGGGTGTTGCTAGGAAAAGTGTCAAAGAAGCTTTAATTTTATGTGGAAAGTCAGGCAGAAGCAATGCAAAGAAAAGAAATTTTGCCAATAGA
Organism: Chloroceryle aenea; assembly: GCA_013399075.1. Lineage (NCBI taxonomy): Eukaryota > Metazoa > Chordata > Aves > Coraciiformes > Cerylidae > Chloroceryle > Chloroceryle aenea. The sequence goes on along the minus strand of VWZY01006784.1, from coordinate 308,838 downwards.
TGGTGAAAAAGGGAATAGAAATCCATATGAAGTAGGTAATAATCAGTGCAATGACAATCAATGGAGATATCAATATATTTCTAACTGTAGTGGTGAAGAGTAAAAGTCAAGGCAAGAGGCTGTCTAGGATTAAGCAACTGTTATTGATTTACAGGGAGAAAAAGGGCAAGAAAGAAACCCCAAAGTAGCTTTGCTGGTTGAGTGCAGGATGAGCGCAGTCCTTCTGGGTGCAGCAGTGAAACGGAAAATATGCTGCTTTCTTTGTGTTGTACTGCTGCTGCTTGTAAGATGCCTAGAATGATGACTTTCCTGAAACTCTTATGATTCAAACAGAAGAAGTAGGTTAGAAAAAGACTAAAATTTCCTGGTCATGTCCTAAAACTCTGAGAAAACTCCTGTTGTGAATATGTGTGCAGTTTCAGTGATCATCTTCGTATCAGCTATTCTTATCTGTCTTTCCCAGTTATGGATCTCAGAGACGGAGAACTGAAGGGCATCCAATTACCCAAGGTGATTGGTGTGTGAAAGGGAGTGGGTGCTACTTAGACCTCATTCGAGTACAAAGACTCCTCAGGATTAGTCACTTTGACCGTCAGGGACACAGTTTGCAACAAAAGGCAGATTAAATTTCTATTAAACTTCTTCAGAGGTAGAAAGAGCAGCCACAAATTGTTGAATTGCTGGAATTGCCCCATGAGGATCAATGATTTTCAGTATCATAGTTGAAACAGAAGTGCAGAGGAGGCACTTGGGGTGATAGGCACAAAAGCCAGTGACTGACTGCTCTTGTCAACACCACATGCAGGCCGGGGATCACAGGTGTTAATAGAAGTAGTTTCCTTTCTCAAAAGAGAAGGTGGTAGAGCTTGATTCAGGAACAACTGCAAAATTCAGCTGAGGATACACACAGAGAGGGCAGGAAGGGCTGAAACAAAGAGGAGTGATGAAGTAAAGGGCTGAAATCATAGTGGTAGAAGTAATTAGTCGTGTGGCTTGGAACAGTATTTTGCAGATAGAGTGGAAAGACTTTTTGACTAGAAAGAGACATTGCAGAGAAATACTAGAAGGTTACAATGAAGAGTTTAGTTGTTAGTTTTGTTTTCTCTTTCATCTTCTGCAAATCAGTTGTTCTCGTTTATCTATTTAATGCTGACTGCCCAGCCTTTTATGGAAACACAACATGCTCTCTCTCCTCTTCAACAGGTATCACAGGTTATTAGCAAATGTGAACATTTGGTTTTGATTTCTTTATATTCTTTGCAAAATGATGAATCTTGATAAGATACGTCATAGAAGACTCTAAGGAAATCTACTGTCAGGAAAATGAAAAATTAATCTTTATTAACCTGTATACATTTCCCTCCCCCAAGTAAATGAACAGTTAAAAATCTCACACTAAACTTCATTATCTTTCCTCATGAATAATTCCACTGACATCTAAGCAATTTTTGTGTGAGAGGATGAGAAGACTTGCACTTGCTTGTATGAAGGTAAATATATTAGAGGGAACTAGTTCTCTGTCCACATTTGACACAGGAACATTGCTGTACAAAACAGTTACATAATACTTTTGACACTTACTGATGGCTTTAGGTTACTTAAACAATGTTCATGTTCAACTTAATTGTGACTGGAAATATTCATAATGAGCATCTACAAACTGTTAGATAGGTTTGATAATGATACAAGGAACTAGTATAACATATGCAAATCCCCAAGAAGTTTCATTAGCTACAGCAGGAATAAATTATTAAGTTCTTTTATGAAAAGAGACACACTCTAGTCTCAGACAGTGACATTTTTGCACTTAAATGTAAGCTTAATTTAAAGGTTGTTTTTATGAAAAAAAAAAGAACAAAACCCAAAACACATCTTTAATGATCACAACTTGCCTGTGGACATTGCTTAGCCTTTGGCTTAATTTCTAGCTAGCATTGGAGTAACCATTCTGAATTCCAATATAGCTTTACACATAGTTATCTGTCAAAACTGTATCTGTTATTTTTTGTTCTTTGGTCATATGCTCGCTAAATCAGCAAGTGTTTTCTTCAGCACTTGAAGTCATGTCATGGTGTAACTTTAAAGTTAATTAACATTCATTGGCAAGTCATTTATGATTGTATGTAGGTTGACTTAAAGACATTCCTTCCAAAACAGTTGTTACAATTTTTCCATGTTGCTGCATTGTGGATTTTGTGCTTAGCATCTGACATGTTTTCTCAACTACAGCTTTTTAACAAAAACATGAAAGTACTCTGGGGAATGTGATAAAAGCAAAAATTCTATCATCTCTGCAAGGTAAATGACAGCATGGAATTTGTCACATCTGGATCAAAAATATTTCATCTGTTTATCTAAATGCACATATCTAAACTTGGGTAATTAAGATCATAACTTAATACATGTTTCCTTTAACAGCTTCTTTTTCATTTATAATTTCATTTGGTCATAAGCATTTAGATTATGCATATCTTGCTTTTCTTTATTTCAACATAACAAAATAATAATAAAAAGACAATTTATGTCTCATCCCTTTTCTTATATAACGCTTTGTAACCTTTTTCCCTTCATAGGAAATTATGGTCATTTAAATTTCAAGAAAACAGAAGAAACCCTAGCAACAATCATGATATTATTGATACTTTCAAAAGAATACATGTTATTTAATTTAGGTGAAATTTTACTCCTTTACTCACGCTGGTGAAATCACTTAAATGGACTTCTTATGTGAGCAACCATGCGAGCTTAACCATTGGTTCTCTGTCTAGCTACAAAAATAAGCTTATAATATAGAGAGAAGATTTGCTATCATGCATTGGGAGAAACACAATGTTCTAATTCCAAATTAGCAGTAAACATGTTGAAACTCTGATTAAATTAAAACACTCTCCATCATAGAAATAAATTGCTCTTAGATTTTTATTTAGCTGATTTTAATTTATTAGCCAGACTGTGATTCGAAGCAAGAGTTATCCTGGGAAGATATTGTTTGTAAATTACATTTATTCACTTTTTTTAACAATGAAAATATTTTTAAATAATTCTAAAGAGAGACACTTAAATATTTTTTTTTCAAATCTAGTCACATGTTTTGCTTTGAAATTAAGATAATCATACCTCCTTGTTGAGCTAAAAATGTTTTCTTGAAATTTGGTCACAGGTCTTACTATTCAATTAATATAATCATATCTTCTGCTGCTGCTGAAAATAAAGCAGTTGTTTAATTAAACATGCCAGTTGTTTATAATATAATGTTTCTGAAATACTTGTTTGAAAGAAAGGCTAAAGATTTATATCAAACATTTCAATCTGACAAGTAAATTACATTTCCTCTATGATAAAGAAAGGTAAGGCAGGAAAATGGTTACAATATAAGAGTAACTAAGGTTGTTGCACTGAGGAAAAGAACACTTGTTCTCATTACTTGGAGATATGATATGCATCAGTCTACAAAGGTGACCTTTTACACTCCGGAGATTAAAGCTGAACATTTTACCTCCTTAAAATAGGGAAATGGACATTATTTTGAAATTGTATCTATTTTAATAGCTATTCCATTCAGATATGAGGAGAAAAAGTGTGAGATTTTCAATTTAAAAAGTGAACAGAATGCAGTATCTGTACTAACATCTTTAATAAAATCAAGAATGATATTTTCTCTAAGGGTCTAAAAAGGTCATTTTATTCTCACTTCCTTCCCTGACCTCAAATTGTGATATTGTGTATCTAAAAGATGCAGGATGCAGGAATGGTCTCCTGTATTGAAGCTGACAAGATCTGTAGCTTACTTCCTCCTGTAGGCAGGCTTTCCCATAGGAATTTCTGATGATGGAAACTAAGTACTTCAAGGTTTCCTACAAAATCCTGCTTTTGCTGCAGGTAGCTGTGTTCTGTGTTCCAGATTATCTGGCTGGTGATCTTCAAGATTTTGTTAAAGGAGTCTAGTGATTCTTCAAACTGACCACATGTTAATTCACCCTGGTTGAAATTAAAATATATTTTTTTCAGGGAATGGGCTTTAACTGATCTGTGTTATCACAATGTGTAGTTAGAACTTCACGATGCTCACCCAGGCTTGAATCACAAAACACGTCAGCTAATAAAATAGATTATTTGAAGAGAAAGGAGGGAACAGTATCAACCTGTCATATGAATCTTTTTCAAACCTTGAAAGACTACTGCAGTGTACTTTGATAAGCCAGCTTAGGCAAAATGCATGGACTTGTCATTGGTAACTGAAGAAGCAGAAAACTTAACTGCTTTCATCATGTAATTAGCATAATAATAATAATAATAAATGTTAGCTGCATTGTTGTTTTATGCCTACACTTCATTGTGACTTTGCACGGGCATGGGGGGGCTTTTATTTTTCCCTTGTGAGCTGCAAGAATGAAGATGGGTATGATTTTTGCAAGGGTGAAATAGGTTGTCTGTCAGTTGGGTTTAGGCGACAGTCTGTCTGCAGACCGTAAGATGATCTGCATAGTGCCAGAGGAAAGCAGGCAGGATTCCTGGCTTGCAAGCATAGATATTGATCTACCTTAGCCACTTAAACAATGCCTCACCTGTTTGCCTTGTCCATACCTTATTTTACGCAGTCTAATGCTTGTTTTGTTTGACTTTTCTTTTATTTCTGTGGATCTGAGCTTTGATACACTTTGGGGAGTACATAAACACAGTGTTGTACTTGAACATCACCATCCTGCAGAGTACTCTAGTGTCTCTGGACCACCTCTCCCTCTATGAGAACAGCACTGTTATTGAAAATTATGAGTGAGCAACTCAGTAAGTAGGCCACATTCACAAGCGTTTGATCTATCAGACTAGTGTCCAGTGACACTGAATGTGAGATGCTACTAATTACTGTGCTATGTACTTCCAGTTAAAATTTCTTAAATTTGAGTGAGTAAAAGGCTCTATTTTTATAAATTCTCCTTCCCCCCGCCCCAGCTGATGGTTACAAGATAAACCTTTTAGAATCCTATCCACTTATTTTGAAAACAACTATGTTATTGTTTACTGCCTGAAGCAGGAGTGAAATAGAAAACAACATTCATTTTCCCACTAAACTATAACATAAATATTTTACCACCATTTATTATTGGTTTGCCATTTCTTGCTGACAGCAATTCCAATTTTGTCAGCAGGCACCATGTCTCACTATTGTATCGTGTTTGGAGCAAATTAAGACAAACACAATTTCTTATAACATAAATGAACAAAATTTCCAAGAAAAAAATCTCTTCTGAAGCTAAATGAGCATTTCTTTTAAGTGCTGACACTTGGTATTATTTAATTTGCATACAGCACATTTCACTTTTACTGGAAAACAAGTTAACGAAGAACTAAGTCATCTGTACTTTCAGGGATAATTGAACATTGCTCGATTTAGAACTGTTTTACGTTGATGCTGAGAAGGAGCAGCCTACATTGTGGTAGGTTTGTCGTCGGTTTCAAATGCAATCATACTTTTGGCCCAGTGACATATGAAGGGGATGGATCAAAATGGAATACAAAATAGATTGTAATGACACTTAAGGTGATCTGATATAGAAATACTTTAAATACAAGGACTGACATTGAGTCTTTTTTCTCCTAGGAGACATACTCTTTACCTATTTATTTGATGAATAAAGAGGGAACATCTTTATTTCTTATTAATTTCTCTTACCTGGGTACTTTTTCTTAGGCACTAAAGTATTTTCCTGGATGAAGTGAGACAAGGAATGAGTTTTATAGTGGGGCTGCATTCTAGTCTTTGGTACAGGTTGTGAAAACAGTGAATCCATGACTTTAGGCTTACACCCCAAAGGGTTTGCACTACCTATACTACTGATCTTGAGAGTGAGAGGTGTTTGTTATTTTGTTTTTGTTATTGTGTCGTGGTGTTTGTTTTTTTTTTTTTTTTTTTTTTGTTGTTTTTTTTTTTTTTTACTTATAGAGTAGAAATAGATAATACTTTTGTATTTCTGGCATTGAAAATTACAAGCAAAGCTCACAGCACAGAAATAGAAAACCTTAGATTTAGAACTACTGTATTCCTTTAGAGATAGTGATTGGTCCAACTTATTTATGCCTCACCTGAGCTGAGTTTGATTTAGAAGTGAAGACTTTGGGCTGTCCATTCCCTTTCTGAATTTTTCCCCCTCTCTGCTGAGTTCATTCTTACTGAAGGTGACCACCTGATAGCATAGGTAACAGAAGCCTGCAGCTCTCTATGGAATACATGAACCACATCTAAAAAACTTTCCTGTAAAATTCTGCAGATGTGCTCCAGCCCTCAAATTGAAGAGCTCACCCTTATGGATGAAAGACTGGTTTAACCTCTCCCTGCTGATTCATTCTTTGGCCGCTCAGCTGGGAATAACAACGGTGATAGTAATTCTTCTTTGAATAAATTGGAAGGGTGACAAATTATAGCTGCCTCTGAGAAATTTTGTAGTCAGAAAAAAATGCAATTTTAAAATATATTCCTTTAAAAAATTGAAATAAGCAATACAATTAGCTAAGCACTTACATTTTATTAGCAATAGCAAGTAAAATTAATAAGTAAATTCAATGAAAAATGATTATGTGTCACAGTATATAGTTTTTACATTGACATTTCACATAATCTGACTTTGCTAAGAGGAGAAATCACTCGTCTGTTAAAATTACTTTTTAAAAGCTGTCAAAATTGGAAAACCTGCTGTCAAAAATATGATGAGAAAAGTTTAAAAATGGTAAAGTATGTTGACTTAGACAAAAAATATTACCTTTAGAGTGGAAAACTTGAATATTGTATCATTATCTTCTACAGAGATGAAAAACGTTATCTTTTTCTAAGCTGGCCATTTTTTAATTTTATTTTTTTTATCTTTTAGATTTATGGTCTACATTTACATTTCAATATGAATGGGACTTCATCCAATTCATACGGCAGCAGAAGCTGAAAGTACCAGGTATTTGGACATTTATATTTTAATTGCATGTTTGAGTTTTACTATTTTAAAAAATGACAAGACTAACAGTCCTCTAAGGGTGAAGTCCCCTGTTCATCTACACTCTGGTCCTGCAAACTTCTGTGTTCGAGGACCCTTGGAGTGGAGTTCAGCTGATGGATGTCTGGTGAGCTGCTAGCAGGAAGAGGTCCATGTACAGCAACATCCCCAGCCTGCCTCCAGGGAGCAGGTTTGGCATCACCAGCAATCACAAACCCTGCTTCTCCTGCATATCTCTGTCCTGTTTAAGAAGGATAGTTTCAAAGAAGGTGACGATTCATTCTCCATGCACATTCAATCTTTGGCCTCTTTGTTGAGACTGCCAGCAAGGATGCCAATTAGTGCCATTCAAAAAAGCCCAGATATGCTGTGGTAATAATGAAGTACAGATTTAGAGGGATACAATCCAAAATCATAATTAAATGGAAATGAGAGAAAACAGAATCTGAAATAAGATTTGACTAAGAACTACAGAAGTACATCTCTCAAAGTATATCTCATTTTTGCCAATTACTTTTTCAGCCATTGCTGCCTTTAATCCTGCACTGCCTTTTATAGTCCATTTTCTCCAAATCACAGTCCCTGCATGCATATAGGTAAGACTGGCTACAAGTGAAACAGTGAGAGTCACTGAGAGGGAGTGCATGTGGCAGTGGAAGTTGTGGAGTTGATTGTGATGCCTTGAACCCAGTTCTAAAGGGTCAAACTCAGAAGTCAGGACTGGACATGGAGATGGAAGGTAAGCAAAAAAATATTTTGTATTTATTTTACTAGTACTTAATGTATTCTGGAATTATGTTTGTGATGTTCTTTCACTTTCTCATCAGTGTGGATTGAAGTACTTTTACTTTCAGATACCATTTGTTGAAGAGCAGCCTAATTTAGTCTTGCTGTTCAACCTGGATTTAATATGTCTTGAAATATGTTCATTTTTTTCCAGTTTGAAGAATGGTTACTGAAAAAAGCTAATGGCAACCTGACAAAACATATAAGGAAGCCATTCACATAAATTATATTTCCAGTCAGATCATGAACCAAAGCACCCCAAATTTTTCTTTTGCATTCCTTTCGGATCTGAGAAACTCTTTACCTTGCCACAATCAGGTGCACCCAAAACATTCTTCCTCACAGATCTTCTACACAAACAGTCCTTGCAGCTTTCCTTATAGTCTTTCTGTTTCTCTGTTCTGTTTCTGCTGCTTAGACACATTGATTCATGTCCTTCTTTTAAACTTCATCCCACTATGATGGCTCAAAAAATTTTTACTACCTAACCCAATAAACAGTACTGTCTAATGTCTGGGCATGCTTTGCTATGGCTCACACTGACCACAGAAGTGTTTAACAATCTTTAAACTAGATTGAGACAACGATATTTTTTAATTTTTTTTTTAGCAGAACGAATAGGAATTTAGAGTCAGATGTGGGAGGCTGCATCCTTTGCATTTTATAATCAGCCTGACTCACTTCAGGCTGTGTGGGGGCTGCTCTTTTAGTTCATGAATACCCCCACATCAACACAAGATTCTTTGAGGTCCATCTATCTGTCTGTCTATCTGAACTCCCACATGGTTTCTTGAGTATCTGGGTGCCTCTGGTGCATGTTGTTCAAGGCTTTTGGCACTTATTTTCTGCTTCAGATTGCTCTGTAGAGGCAGGAGGAATAATTTCACAGTAGCCTAACACATCTAACAGAGAAACACATTTTTATTCTGTATTATCTAAAACTGTCTTTAAAATAACTGTAGTTGCCATTGAATCTAATGATTTAAACAGGTAGCTGGCCTCCAGTAGTTACCTGTCAGATGCTATCTGACTTATGTCAAGTGTTATTTTGGTATTTGCAGAGAAATAAATTTATCATAATGACAATCCATGTTGGATCAAAAGAGATTATACCCATATGAATCTAAGGCCTGAAATTCTGGCAATGGAAGCACTGCTAACAACTAAACTCCCTGGAAACTGTGAAGACAACAATATACACAAAGATGATGGATTAGTATTCAGAGAAAAAGTGAAATACCATAAATGAAGGTTAGTTCCCCCAGCAACAGCACCAGTTTGCCACACACAGAACACCTTGTAACATTTTCTGGTTATTTTTGTAGTATTTTATAGCATGGAAGAAATTAAACCTGACTTACTGTGGTGCAATACAGAATGATACAACATCACTACAAAGAAGACAAGGGGATACTTTTTTTGATTACATTTGCCTGAGTCTGTTCTGAAGAGATATCACTAGGGAAGATTCTATTGGACCTGGGGCATTCTGGGCTGCTAATAAAACTATTACAAAGTCTGGCCATACATGACAAGACAAGATATTAGAACCCCAAATTGATATAGGATAATAAAGAAGTCAATCAAAATCAAGAGAGAAGTGAGAAAGTACTGTTTGCAAACTGAGTCTAATTGGAGTTCTTGGTTGGGAGGCTGGCCAGTATATAAAAAGCATGTGTGTAGCACTCATATATTAAAAGTATAGTGGAATCTTCCCTTATATAGGAGCTACTCAGATATCAGAACAATCTCAAGTACCCTTTTCTAAATGATCAGTCTTGCTGGTGATCCTTTGGAAAGGTGGGGCCATGATGAATATAATTCTTGTGAGCAGGGAAGAAGGTATATAAAAGTACCTGAAGAAACTGGAAAATATGACTGGGATGCTCTCATGCTATTAGAATAATTTGTTGAGGAAGTAAACAGGTAAAAATAGGGAATAGAAGGAAAATTTCACTCATGCTTCTGCAACTCACAAGCTTTCTGGAGAATCCATCCTTTTTAGATGGCCTTTATGTGGCAATGATCCAGATTTTGTTACAAAATTACCATAAATATATTTTAGTAGAAGGATTTCATGATTAATTTTATGTAGTCTCCTTTACTAATTTAAACAGCTGATTGCATCCATCTTGTATTCCTTACAGGTAATAATTTAATTAAGTTTAAATTAGTTGAGGAGCTATTAAAGAAAAAAAACCCACAAACCATTAGCATCCCTTAATCTAGTAATTTGTAAAAGGAAAAAAAAAAAGAGCTTCTTCTAAAATCTTTAAATTATTTACTGTTGTTATTATTATTAATACTCCCACTTTCCAGGACCTTGTATTTGAGGAGATTTCATTTAGATGAGTGCTGTGTGTAGTTTCATCAGAAGACTGCAGGCTCTGTTTTTTGATAATCCTGATCATCTCAGTCACAATATACAGGAACAAGTAATCCATGCTTATAAAACCAGTCAGTAGACCATCAGATTAGCCAGAATGCACTTTGAAAGAGCAGAGGAGCTAATTAAGACACAGGCAAGATCTATAGTACCTCCATGGAAACTCAGGCTCATTTATGAACTGCTGCTGTTTTTATCCTTGTTACATGTTTTAGGTTAAACAGTGTTTTTAATGGCAGATTTGTTCATCACTAAGGAAATTGCACAGGCTCATCATCATTAATGCACCAAGGAAGGAAATACAGGCAGAAATGTAGTGTTGCTGTATTACCAAAATATGAAAAAAAAATTCTTAGAAATAAAACACATATGTCTGGCTAAACCCAACATCTCTAACATTTTCCTATTCTTAGAGAGAGGTTGCTTTCTTTGTCATACCATATAAGTTAAGAAAACCTTGTCAATCCTGGATTATGTGGCACCAAGAATGTTGCTGAAGGGCATTCAGCAAAGCACTTTCTTCTCTAATCAAAATGGTGCTAAACTGTAGTTGCAACTTACACATAACTTTCTTTATTCAACTTAAAAAGCATGATCAGAAATAACTTTGCAATAAAATTAGCATAATTATTGATTTGCCATGCATCAGCTGCTCGAGGTTAAGTGTTTGAGCCTTTATGCTAACTGTGAAGTTAATTCAAAGTACCTCACCATCATTATCATTCCTCAGACACATGTTTACCACAGAGCAGAGCACATCTGATAACTGATTACTCTGTAGTAATTTCTTTGTGTTTCAAAGTCCTTTGGATTCCAGAATATTATGCACATACTTGAAATGTTCAAGAGCTACATAGTGGGTGCATAAATCATGAGATTATCTTTAAAAATGTGACACTGCTGAAGAGAGATAAAGAGAACTGGAGACACAACTAGAAAGAAAGGAAGAGATAGAGGCAGAGGCAAACACAGCAATGGAGGTAAAGATATTTATGGTTCTTTTGGCTCACATTGATTCAGTTCATATTTTCAAGATTGCCCAAGTATTTTTTTAGTACATGGAATTGATCTTTAAAAAAACCTCTAAGATTTAAGATCCACAACATTCATAATTTGTTTTTAATAAACCACCAAATTATCATGACAGTTTGCAATAAAATTACAACATTCAGCAATGCTGTGTTATTTGGTTTAGGTAATTGGCCTTCAGATTACACTCAAGACTAAAACTCACTTCATATGTACTATGTTTTTAAAATGAAGGTTGTTTTGACCAGATTTTTAGAGAATAGAATCTTCCTTTAAGTAGCATTGCAGCAAACTTACCTTTGTTGGAAAGCATTATTTTCATGTCACCTTCCCATATGGTGCTCAAAAATAAATTTGATCAGTCATTCCTAAAGGACAGTTGGCTATATTCAGATATCAAAAAGGTGCAATGGTTAAGAAAAGAGAATGTGGCTTGTACTGGGAATGGTTAGAGTGTCTGTAAATGTTGCTTTTCTTGTCAGAGATGTTAAAGGAGGAGTTTGCATTGATCAGAAAGATTTTAGGATCAAAGAGTTTGATTAGTAAACCACTGAAGCAAACTGATATCAATAGTTTTAAAACAAGAAATGAACTGCAGCTACTAAAGAATGCATTGCCTATTCATTTCCTAAAAATAGCATCCCCAGCTCCTAATCCCTGTTGCATTCCAGTCATTAGAGAGACTCTGTCTGCTGGGTAAGCATATGACTGGAATTCAGTGAATTCAATACATTTGTAGGTTCCTGTATTTTTCTGGATGTTTTCTGTTTGCTCTGTCTATAGTTGTAATCAGTACTGAGAGCAGGCTGTGGAGCTGAAACCAGTGAGGCAGGGATACTGGAGTCTACTACTTTATGGAATGAAGAGAAAAATGATAAACTACCCAAAATAGAGTTATAACCTTTTTCCAGTTTCTCCTGGCCAGGTCGTGATGATAATACCTGTAAACCTCCACCATAAATTGAAATGTTGAGTTTCAAATCTCCATATTTTCCAAACTCGTAGATTCTCTAAATCTTCCAGGAAAGAGTTTGTACTTCCATTTACATAAAATTCTTACAGTATAATTTCCCTCAGCTTTATAGTGACAGTAGCAGTGACATACCAAAGTTGTAATCAGTTCATAGCATGATATATAACCCACACTTTCAACTTTGCTATCATGAACTTTTGTGTAGGAGGATCAAATGTTGGCTATTAATGGTTTCTGGAAGAGGCAAATGAAAAGAAATAGGACAATCCTCTCTGGTATCTCTCTTAGGAGGAAATCAGTAAAAGGAGAGTCTTTTGGTCGAAATGAATACTCTGACATTTTAAAAAGTCATGTGCAGTAAAGCATTTCTGAAATGTCCTTATAGCAAAAGGATTTTAACAAATGAAACAAGAAATTATAATTTCCTATCAAAAATCTGAAGAGGGAGGGAATATTTTTGCTGTGTGCAAGCTGAATCAAGTTAATGAGGCATCTAACACTGCGAAAAGAGCGTTCTCTATAAATAAATCCTGTCTGATTGGGATATATTAGTCTTCTGATAACATTCTATAGCCTACAGATGCTTTGAATAGAATGTGTGTGTGTGCAAATACTCAGATCTATTGGAGTTACTGTTCTCCAAGTCCTTGTCCGTCATGCATATTACAGTCATTTTCATATTTAAGCACTGAATAAAACCTCAGTTTCACTCCACTGCCCGGTTTGAATAGGTAGACTCAGCATCTAGGCTCTGTGAAAGCTCTGGAGATTGTATTTCACACACAGAGACGTGGCTAGAGAGCAGCTGTGGAGCCTGTGAGTGGAGGACTCTTCATCTGCTTTCCAGAAGTAACACTTGCACTTCCAAGAGCGTTAAAGGATCGAGGAGTAGGGTTTTGTGTCAGGGGGTACTTTCCCCAATCACTGCCCTGGCTGTATGCTTCTGTGTATCACTGAGACTCTAGTGACTATGCAGACAACATGGGCAAACAGTCAGGATTTAAATTATATGATGTGAAGTTACAAGGTCTGGTAGGTTTTTCAGTTTTGAGAACCAAGTGGTGCAAGTCTTTGGTGCTCATGTTGCTTTGTCGTGGTAACACAGAGCTTTCTAATGAAAAACCAAACCAAACAAATAACTTCAAGAAAGATAACCTCGAGGTTTAGGAGCACTAAAAGTAGCAATTTTAGTAGCAATTCAGAAGATTTAGAAATATTTACTCTGTGTAATTGTTCAGAATAAAAGGAATAAATATGCAACATTTTGATGCTAGGAAAGACTCCAAATCAGTAGAATGAAATTAATAATGAAGTCCTAAGAACAAATTAATAGAATTTAGTTTTTCGTATACATTTTCTTCAACTACATTAATGTGACTGTGGTTAGTGAACCTTTTTATTTTTTTGGCCTCAAGGCTGAACAGCGGAGAGCTTAATTTTCTTTTCAATTATGTAAGAGTATTTGGTGGTCAAATTAACTTTTGACTCAAAATGCACAAGTTCTCATGCATTCTTAATTAGATATTAAGACACTGATAATTTGAGTTCACAAGAATTTAGGGCAAAGTCTTCTTTTTGGAATTAAGTGCCACCATGCCTTTTGAGGGTCTAGACTGCTGGATTCAGAGTGAAAAGAGTGAATAGTGATATACCTAAAACTGTACCAAGATGTCTAGTTAGCAAAACACCACTGTCTTGTAGTTCAGAATGATATGGGGCTATTCTGTAAGAATGTTGAATAAAATTGTTTTGAGATACAGTTTGTCTTTGCTAGCTTAATTTGCACACAGTTTTTGTAGTGCATAAACTCAAATCAATATGGTGTTTAATAAATCAAATCTTAAAACTCTGTGATCACTGCCATCATGTTTTTTGAAGAAGAAGACCTCTCTGAAAAGCTGATATCAATCATTCTTGTCTAAGGTCTGAAGCAAATGTAACCTGTAAAGGCTGGTTAACTGGGCTATCTGCCATCATTGCTGGCAGCAGTAAAGTCTATGGATGCAGTCTTCTAATAGGAGGAATATGGAGACAAATCTGTCTGGTTTTAGTGTGCATTTTGTTTCTGAGATTAATTCATATTGTTGTGTATGAAAACCATGATCTAGACTTCAAGGTCTGTGATTGTCTTTCCACTGCTGTGGCCTCTGGATGGTTTGTTGCTCTGTGCACTCATGTTTTCTACTTTGTGTAAGACCATTCTTGTTTTTGAAGAATGGTCTGGGAGAGAGAGATTGTTCCATTATAAAGATGGGCAGCAATCTAGGACAGGGATGTTGGTTTTATTATATGAATGTACAGTGCCAGTACAATAGAGCCCAAACAAAGGCTGGGGTCAAATTATGTGAGGATGGGGTTAAAATAATTTTATTGTGGCACAGATGGATGCTTAATTGAATAGGGAGTGTTGAATACTTAATATTCAATATTTAGCTACAGAGCTCATGTTTTCCGGAACATTGCAGGATTTTTTTATGTTTCCTTTTGTAGATGAAGAGATTGTAGAAGTTGTTAATGGTTGTATAACAAATATTTAAAGGGAATACCAGTTTAGTAGCTGTTATGAGGCAAATGTGAACCCTAATTTTAAGTGATAACTGTAAAAATGAAATAAGGGAATGTGAACAAGAATAGTTAATTTAACTCAACATATATAATTTTGCATAAAAATGATGACATTATGGAACTGTTCAAAAAATCTTATAATAGAAAAAAAAAAAGTGTTTCTTTTTTATTCTAAGTGGTGTTATTGTCCAAAAAAAAAAATAAAATCCCACCAACCTGTCAGGAAAGTATACAAAACTGCTTTTCTTTTGAATGCATATTTAAAATGAAGGCATGATGACAGCTTTCATTTGAGCACTGGACAATTTTTTTTTCCAGACTTTGCTGCTGTTCATGCAAAATAAGTTGCTGTGATTGCAACATATGTATTATATGGCACATATGCTACCTCTTAGATAAAAGTGTAACTCTTGTGGTTCCTAGCATTTTTCTAAGGACATACAGTGTTTAACAGTAACAGATCTTTTTATAATATTTTTGCCATGTTTTTGGCAACTAAATATTTTTTCTTTAACCTTTCTCATTCATAAGTTAAATTTGTTGTTAGAGAAAAATGGAGTGTGGAGGTAGAAAGCAACAGTGTGAATAAGAGAGCAAGAGTGTTTTGACTGTCAGTTTTCTCTTTGGCTACCATTTTGGGTTTCTTTGTTGTAATGCAGGAGGGCAATAAATTGCCAGCTGCAAACAAGGGTTTGTTTAGCTATGTATTGTACAGACAATCAAATACAATCAATTATGAGTTAAAATGATAGTGTGGCACTTAAGAAATTAGGAATAAGAACTACCGTTAAGAGTGTGGGTTTATTGTCTGGTTTCTGACATATGCAGTAAAATGTGTATCTTTTATATGTTTGTTTGGTTATGTTCAGTCCTTAAATCCTTCTCTGCATAAGGGTGTGGGCTTTGAAATGTGGTATATTGAAACATATTTTCACACACACGATAATGAATCACAGCAAAAAAACAAATAACCAAAACTCCACCCACAGTGCCAATGATTAAGTGTTTTTTCTTGTGAATATTCTCACGAAAACAGCGGAACTAACCATATGAATGCCTTTTACTACATGTGAACAAGAAAAAAAGTGATCCCTGCTTTAGGCTTGAACACGAAGCAAACTTTCTGAAAAGGACAGTGCTATTTGTTCCCTACACAAATCCCAAGTAGATGGAAGTGGACCTTCAATCTTCTCCCTCCTACTCCCAGAAATGATCCCATTATACTGGTAGTTCATAAATATGCAGCGAAGCCCATCTGTTCTAGCTTGTGATTTAAAATAGTATCTTGTAATTCTTTGTAATGTCTCCGGGTGTGATCACAAAGGTATCAGAGGCAATGATAAGGTTACCATTACCCCCAGGTGTGTTGGCCCAGGGCTCCTGAGGATATTTGACACAAGTATTAATCTCCATCGGAAGAGAGCCAGTGTCCCTTTCTCTTGCCCACCATTCAGGAGTGTGCACTGTTCACAAACCACTTTCTAGAAACAGGGCTACCTGTGCTCCTGGAGGAGGGGGCCTTTGTGAATCTCTCGAGTGCTTGCATAGGGCATAGCTTTCCCCAGGTCAGGCCAGAGAATGCAGTTACACTGTCAGGCTCTATCTTCAGATGGAGATGACTTTTTAGGCAATCTGTAGTTCTGAGTTTACTGTCAGAATTATGAAAAGCCTTGGAAGGAATTCCATAAATGTTCAAAAATAGCTATTCATAAGCAACAACAGAATAGAAGTACCAGTTTGAGAGATTTTTAAACTCCATTACTTGTACATATTTATACAATATAGTGCCTGTCATGGATAATGTACAGCAGATCATTTGCATTGTCATTTTAAAGAAGAGTTGGTTCTCTGAGTGGTGTATGAAATAAATTGCAAATAAACAAGATGCTGCTTAATAAAACAATTAGTTCTCCAAAGGCTTTGGCAGTGCTTTCTGAATTCTTATCAGCGCTAGTTTACAGCTGTAACTTCAGGATATAATAGGAGATTGAATCTTGTACAGGCAACGAACCAGATGATCAAATTCACAAGGGATTGTATCAGGCTTTTTCCAGTACCAAAGAAACATATTAATCCCCATCACTGTTTTTTGAAAGGCTGTAACAGAAATAAACCTGGACTGTAACTTGGCCCTTTTAATGAGCTTCTGGAGTGTGGGCTTTCCACTCAGCACCTGAAAAACACAACAAAACACCTTTTACATTAAAGATGTGAGGTTTGCTGCTGGCTAAATTTGTACACAGAAGTCTATAAACCAGTGCTCAGCCAGCTGGGAAGCAAGAAAGCAAATTCAGATTCTGCCATGAACTTCACAGACCAATTATCTACTTGGAATCATGGGAGTTTAACAAACAAATACCAGCCCCTGCTGAGCCTTTTCAGTCCAGCAGCTTATGGGTGATTCAGTTGCATCAGAGGCTTTTAGACTGATCAATTCTTAATCACAAAGCACAAAAATTATTCTCAGACTCATGTCAGTTTCTTTGGACACCTTTGTTAACAATCTGCTTCAAATAATTTTTTTTAAAGAACTGCAGACACTGTTTTTATTGACTCCCCACTTGTAAAATGTTTATACCTTGTTAATTTATATTTACCCCTTTACTTTTGCCTGCAAATCAACATCACTTAGCACAGTTTGGTTACACTTTATCCAAAGGAAATTACAGAAGCCTGCTATGGGGCTAAAATGAAGGAAAGCTGAGGAAAATCAATACACTGATGATTAAACAGATCGTAGCAAATTCACGGCTGTAAGCTACAGCATGGAGACATCAGTGTGATGTCTATCTAGCAGTTAATGTGTTTTCAGCTAGTTGAAGAAAATTTTACAATATGGCAAAATGTAACAGAAAAAATATAAGCTACTCCAGAACAATGATTTTTTTACTTGATAGGAATGGTTGTGTTATTCAAGTTTTATTTTGATATTTGACTTCACAGAAACTGTAGAAAAGGTTTAGATTTAAGATAAAGTAAATCTATTTCATGAGGAAATTTGCAGTGGGAGTTTTAAAGAACTATTTGACTTGCACTATCATTCATATCTATTATAAAAGCTCTGTATTTACTGTTATTTTAAACTACTCTTTTGTGACAGTGAATTTCAAGTATGATAATTTCTATTTTAATCTTCCTTTTGCTTTAACTAGAAGACAAAAAGTTATAAGCCTGTTTCTAAATAAGTATCCTAATAAGAAGGACAATATTTAATATTAATTATATATTATCTAACATAGTGATAATCTGTCAGTACTCATTGTAAGTAGAAGAAAATTTAGAATAAAAATAGGCCAATAGATTTTTTGTTTTGTACATTAAATTGCTGTGTACATTTAATATTGCTGAGTAAGTATTTATGAAATAGATGTGGAAGAAGGAAAACAGTCTTGGGAATAAGAGGCAAAGGCCAGTAGTAGAATACAGCAAGAATGTGGTTCCAGGGAAACTTCGCATTTGTAGAGACTTCTCATTTATGGACTGGAAAGGTTTCTTCTCTACCACCCATCACGGTGCCTCTTAAGCATAAAGTGAGGCCCTGCAATGCATGCTTACTTCACTAACCAGCAGCCATGTGAAAACAGAATATAAAAAATGAACAATTCGTCACTATTGCTAGGAACAGGGATACCGAAGGAGAGTTAATTACAAGCAGAGGGAACATAACAACTCTGATCTGAGCTTTTGCAAATCAGTGTAGCCCATTTCAGTGGATTTCAAAGGCTCGTGTGAGGAGATGGCCCACAGAGCCTGACTCATTCCCTCCTCAGAAAGGATATTCAGGGAGCAAAGGAGATTGTTTCTTTTTTTCAGTCAGCTTGAATATCTGCAGAAAATGTTCACTCTGGTGAAGGAACATTGCTGATCTTCTCCTCAATTTTCCCGACTGGCAACCTGGAGCTTTTCAGTCCTATTCCCGTCAATATGTCAGTGCACTGCCACCCTGCTACATCACAGGCAGACTCCCAAGGTTGTGTGGTGCGTCTCTGTTAGTGTGCTACCAACTGCACCCAACTTTTTCTCACACAATCCACTTCCTTCTAGCTCCTCATAGAGTCCACAGTGAGAGTCACCATCAGAACAAAGTAAAGCTGTGCTGCATTCAGGCTTTCTCTCATTGTGCTTTCCTCCCTTTATCCAGAATTATGCATGTTTGTGCATTAACTCACCCAAAAATCATTAGAAGAAAATACTTGGGCCTTACTTCTGAATATGACAGCATTGCTCCTCACGGGTGCATACCTGAGGTTTTCCAAAAGAACCATCTTTTTATACTGATAACATAATCCTGCATTTTTTTTTTTATTTTAATTAAGAGAAACATCATAAAAACAGGGGAAAGTGAAGTGCAAAAAACTTTATCTGTTCACTAAGCTACATTCTGCTGCTGATTTATTAATACAATGGATTTCATCCTTTATTTAGCTGATAATTTAATAATTTAGCAAATCTTATAAAAATCTGCTGTTTTTCTGAAAGGTTCTGCACCAAAAATAGAGATTTTTTGTTTAGTTTGCAGCAGGTAAGCATATAATTGCTTTAATAGACAGTATTTAATTCATCAAAAAAATAAGCTACAAGAAGTTTTTCTGAAAGACAGCATCTTTTGGTCCATGGTATCAACTGGGGAGTTGCAGATTCAGCACTCTGTTGTGATGCTTAAAAATTCCCAGTAAAACATATATAGAAATATTCTCAATATTAAAAAACCAAAATTATAATTACATACAGATACAGATTTCAAAGAAAAAATAGTGTTCTCTGAACTCAGCCTGTGTCAAAAGTCAGTCAAATTTCTTATTTACAACTACAGTTAACTTGTGATCTGAGTACAATAATGAAGACAAATCAAAGAAAATGCAAATATGATAGACATTAAATACATGGCACAACAAAAATGATGGTAAAATGTATTATTAACCAAAGATTTTTTGTTTCCACAATTTGCATGGCAGCTTAGAGTAAAGATTTCAATGACAAATTGCAAAAAAGTTTTAGTGATGGTTTCTGTCACGGGATCATAAGCATGCATTAGAAAATTACCTTTAAAAAGATTTACTTCTTTTGAACAGTTTGATAGACTACTAATTTTACTGAAAGACATAACTTCTCTGTTTTTTCTAATTCTGTATCTGGTTCTGTAATTAATAGGATAAAATAACTGATAGTGAGAGCTGTAGTAAAACTTGTCTACATGATATTGATAGATAAAAAATGAAACAATACTATTGGAAAATGTGGGAAAAGATGCATTCCAGAATCCTCTTGGCTTTGCCTGTTTAATTGTGCTCCTGGGTATGTAGTTTACAAGAGTTTCTTCAGTTGCGGCATTGAAGGAAAAGTAAAATGAAGTGACAGAACAGATTAGAAGGCGATAATGGAAGGGAAAGTGAATAAACCAAGTGTAAACTTTTGCTAGGAAACACTTGTGTAAAGCCCACTAGTTATGTGTTATTATTTTTAATTTTTTTTTAACTCCAACACTTGATGAAGATGACTAATGAACTTTTTTTATTATGTAGTGATCCATATTCAAGAGTAACTATCACAGCACTACCAAAAAAAAACTTTTTAAAGGAACAGGTTCTTTGATGTTAGTGATAATATTAACTTTTTCTGTAAAAATCACACAAGAGGTTTATTCTGAAAAAAAGATATTTGTTGCTATTCAATTACTTGCACTAATTCCTGTTTGACTATAATACATTAATTACAAATGGAATTCACTTTAATTGGTAGCACATATAATTTCTTTAATTACAGAAAGCATACAAGTAAAAAGAAAATATTACCATAATAAATGTTAAGATTTTCGTGATAACAGAAAATTCAAATGCAATGCAGTATATATGATGTTTGATGAAACTAGCTTTCAGCAACAAAACTATTTGAAAATGTCCAAATAATGTATTTATTTTTAAAAAAGCTTTGTGAAACTGATTAGCTTGCTAAAGATCTGATCATTAAAAGTTTGGATTGTTTCTCTGTAAATTGGATATGCCTCAGATTTTTACAATACTTCCTTAGAAATTAATTGTTCTGTGCTTATTTGTTAAAGAATCTTCCCCACGTGAAAAAGCAAAATCTCAGTAGATGCGGATTTTACACTGCACTAGATCAATCCCAATACCAGTAAATGGATATTATTAAACAGCATGGGGTAGTGCAAACTGGGAAAGAAAACTTGTAGTGTGCTGCCTTTGAGCAGACCTGGCTTGCATGCTGTGACAGGGCAATTGTCGACATGCTTTTTCATGCCAATCTGCAGCTTTTTCAACTCTAGATGCTATGGCAACCAGGGTTTAACAGACTAAGCAGCTAACAAGCTTCCCTGATGGAATTGTCTGGTTGTATGATTGCCTTGTCTTAGAGAAAATATAAAATAGACTGAAGACGCTTGTGGACATTTGTCAAACTGATTATAATTTGGACATTCAGCTCATAATTATCTGTTATATATTGCATAGTATTGACCAGTAGTGTTTTCCATGCTGTCTGTAGAGAACACGAGTGCCTTTCTGTGCAGCCTGTTTCCTGTGGAAAGAATAGGTTTTGGCTAGGCTGAGTTGGTCAACATGGCAGGTGAGATTATGGGGATATAGAAAATGCATGCTACTAGCAGAGGGCTTTTTCCTGTCTTTTTCTCTGGGTTTTTGGAAGTTATTTAAAAAATAATACAAAGAAAACAAAAGTCAATTATAAAGTAACATATGATTCTTTACAAAAATAAAACCACAAAGGACTACATTTTCAGGACACATTTTTTAAAGTCTTTATGTTTCTAGATGTTCATTATCAGGCAGTTGAGTTCTTTTTGTTGGCCTCAATGAATGGTTTGTGTTTCTTACTTGCTTGTTTGTTGGTTTTTAATTTGTTCTCAGAAGAAAAGAACATTCACCATAAAACATGGGCCTAAGACTACATGTTTCCCAGCACTTTTTACAAGTTGAAGTCTTTGGAATTCATTATTTTGCAAAGGCTGCTTGGCCACTTGTAGAACTTTTCTTTATTGTTTTGAATCTGTTTCAGCTAAGCAGAATGTGCTGTGGGATTTTTTTTTGTTGTGTCTTTTTTCTTTCCTGAGGAGGCAAACCCAGAAATATATTTTAACATGAAGATTTCTTTAGTAGTATTACCACTCCTAAGACACTTTAGGATGAATTGATTTGATTTTTTTTACAGTAGGCTGCAAGGTAATCCACTGTATGCAGATAAAGATTGAATACACAAGTGGACTTTTGTCTTTGCCAGTTTGACTCTATTACAGCAGATGGTCCTTACTAAAGGTATCCTCTCAACGACCCTGTTTGAGAGGTGCTGTCTATTACTGTACCTGTGTGAAGCTAGAAAATACCCAACTAATATCCAACTATACCCAAAATATCCAACTGCATGCAGCTGAGTTCCTTACCCAGTTGTGCAGATTCGTGTGGAGTACCATCCTCAAGAGCTTGTGAGTTAGTGTTGCAAACATGCAGTTTTTCTTTCATGAAGGAGAAGATGAATGTCATGGACAGGATACTTACAATCAAGTGTTCTTCTCTCAGAT
Source organism: Chloroceryle aenea (assembly GCA_013399075.1). Lineage (NCBI taxonomy): Eukaryota > Metazoa > Chordata > Aves > Coraciiformes > Cerylidae > Chloroceryle > Chloroceryle aenea. The sequence continues at coordinate 286,570 of VWZY01006784.1, read as the reverse complement.
GTGAGAAGGAGTAAATTACTTTGTTTCAAAGTGAAAGAACAATGTATTTTCTTTAAGTGTGTGAGAATAAAAATATTAAAGTCTTATTTACTGAATGTCTAGATTTCTTAGGAGTTCCAGTATTTGAGATGCTGAATTCATATATAGTTCATAACTGATAGTCTTTACTTTGTTGTATAAAACCCACATCAATCTTTCATTTTCCTTCTCCAAAGAATGTCTATGATCACCATAAGGAGGCTTTTTTTAATCTAAATATCTTAGCCAGATTTATTATTTTTTTAAATAAAATATTATTTGTTTTGCATCTCTTGTTGAACTTTCATTTTTGTAAATGAGTAAAGAAAATAATACTGCTTGTGGAAAAGTGAGTTTTAAAATGTTTTAAAAAGGTTATTTTTGTTGTTGACTGAATGGGAAAAATCCCATGGTGGTAATATTCCAGTGTCCAGATAATTAGCTTTGGCTGTGGAAAACAGTAGCTGTGATCTTTGGCTCTGATGGTAAGGATAAGCTCTAGTAGTAGGGCCCTTTATGCCTTCTTCCAGTTTCTCTCCGTTAGGCTTGGGACCCCAATTTTTATGCTGCCAGAACTTCTTTTCTTTTCTACTCCTGAGAGGGCTTTTCATGTATAGGGGCTTCCAAGTCTTAGAAACCATCTAGCTATTAGTACAAGCTATTAGATTATTTTTCACTATTTGTACATGTTCCATTTATATTATTTGAAGTTCACTTTGTCTTCATGGACAAAAGACAAGTTTACCAGTTACAAGTAGTTTTGTTCCCTGAGTTTAAGTCAACGGTTGCAATTAAAACCATGCAAAGATTGGAAAAAAACCCAAACCAAATGAATCATTGTAGGTGTGATTTATAGCCCTCTGCCTTATCTATGCTATGATGAATCATGTGGATGAGTCATGGGGATGCCCCCTCTCTGGAAGTGTTCAAGGTCAGATTGGATGGAGCTTTGAGCAACCTGGTCTAGTGGAAGGTGTCCACCTGGAACTAGATGTTCTTTAAAGGTTCCTTCCAACCCAAATAATTCTACAATTCTATGATTATTAAATTTGTCCTTGTTTTATAAATGTACACATTCAGATTGCATGTGGTTGGTATTTATATTTGTCAACCAGATCATCAGGATACAACAAAAAACGAATACTTCGTTTTTCACTCTTTTGTCTCAACATTGCAATTTAAAACAATATTAAACAGAAAATAATAAATTCTGGTTCTGGTTCTGATCTGTAAGCAGACCTCTGGAAGAATAGATTTTCAGCTGTGGTAAGTGGAGCTTTGTCTTTTCTACCTATTTAGTCTTAGGAGAATATGATGTGGAAATTTCTATCTATTTTTACCTATAGAATTTATCTGTTGAAAAGTTCACAATGATGTTTGCTTTGAAGGAAAAGATGAAAGGACATTCAAGAAACAGAGAATCATATAAAGTACTCCTAAAAAACAGCATCAAAAATCATTTATACCACTGGAAAAAAAGAAAAAGCAAGTCATGAACAACACACAAAGGAACTTTCCCAATATTTATGACACAACAGTAACAGAGCTTTTTTTTTGACATTGAACAGTACAGTTTTCAGTCTTGTTAAACTGAGATCACTTAAAAATTATTCTGAAAGCAAAAAGGGGTAGGGTAAGAGTAAAGTAAAATAAAGGACAGTAAAACATAGTAAGAGAATATTGTTTCCTTTATATAATAATAGAAAAAAAAATGGCTAAAGACTAAACAAAGAAGGAATGTCAGAGCAGCAGGGATGAAGGCAGTTCATAGGTACTTGCTGGTGGTTCCTGTGTCCCCTGTTCAGTGTTAACTGGTTATAAGTCCAAAAAATGACAGGCTTTGGCAGTAATTCAAAATACTAGTAGCTACACATTGCTAGAGAATAGTTGGGCAGAAACTGATTCTTCCTAAAATTTTCCATCAGTTAACTTTTGGTTATCATCATTGCAGTGCACATATAGGGTTGGGGTTTTGTTTCTTTGCTATCTTTTAAGTTTAGCCAACATACAGTTTACCTTCCTCTCACACAAATCAGAATGTGAACCGACTTGTTTTTCTTTACCACTCTGTGATATCACTGGATGATGAACAGTCCATAGCAATTTGGAAGAGTAAATCATAATGGCAGCTGTCTCTGCACCTTATTTGCTTTCATAATGTGGTGATTTCTCTCTGCATATATGCACCCGTTTAAAAATGTTGGGTTTAGAAGTTTTACTTATTATTAAAATAGCAGCTGGGTGTCAGGAACCTCTGCATGAAACAGGAAGAGGTGGTAGATTGCAGTTATGTACTTTTTTTTTTTTTTCAGGGCTGCAGTTTCTATAGTCTTAGTCTCCTAACAATCACAAAAAATATGTAACCGTAAGTACAATTGTGTTGCCAGAATTCATTACGTGAGCTGGCTGCTTTAAAGGAAGAGATTCTCTTAAAGTGAGGGACTATTAAGGAATTCAGGTGATGACATGGTACATGTCATCTTTCACAAAGATGCTCATTTTAAAACTGTCCCTTGTATGGGCACAAGCCTCTTCTAGAGATCTTTGTCTTCAACCCACTTCAGTACAATTTAGTACTACTTCTCCCTGTCCTCATTTGCATACTTGGCCCTGCAGACCTACTTGTGGGGCTAAACCAGCAAGGGTATGCTCACTCATATAAGTAAGCATGATTTTGAAAAAAAGAGGAAACCTTGTTTAACATGCATATGGCAGATGCATGTACTTGCATTCTTGAAAAGAGAGCTCCACTCACATTTCTATAGGATTCTCCCCTGTGTAAAAAGTTTTATATATCTGGGGATAAATGAGTAGCAGCAGGTCAGGAACTACTTATTTACATCTTGGTTGATGTCACCATTTCAGCTGTTTGTTTTGGTGATCCTGTTCTATACCTTGCAGACTTCTCAAATTTCTAATATTCATGATATTTGGATAAAGCAGAACTGCAATATTAATTGAAATATTCACTTTGTATAACTGTTTAAACTATTCTTCAAGATACTACGTGTTTTGAATGTTAAATTGATAGAATTTTGAAAATAGTTGTACTGCAATCAGAACTCCTTTCTCCATACAAGAACCTTCTAATACTATTGGCTAGTGATGCATATAGCACAATACATTAATGTTGCTTTATGTGTTCAATAGTACAGAAGAATGTAGTAATTAGGCACTAAAGGATTCTTTTTGCTATGGTTTGATGAGGTGGTCAATTACCTGTGCTGTACGACAGCAAGTGGTACAATTGGTTTAATTTAATAAGTACATTGGCGAAAAAGACTACTGAGATGTACATTAGTTGCACTGAAAAGGTTCTTTTGAGTTATTACCAAAGTAAAACCTCAAATATAAATTAATTTAATTTGTTTAGAACAGTTTACACATCATCAAATCTTTTGCTATCACAGATTGTATTGTACATTAGCTAAATTATAAATGTCTAACCAAAAAAAGAACATTTGGCCACAATGGCTACTTAAACAAAATTAAATGTAACAATTTAACTAGAATTTACCTTTAACTGAAGCTCTTAAACTAAGATTGATAGAAAACAGTTTTTGAGAAGAAATAATTCATACTGATTTATATAAAATGCTGTTCACTGTATTTTCCTTTTTGTATTAGATTTAATGAATAGATATGCCTTTTTTATTTTGTGGTACCCTACCATTAAATGATACCATCATTTTTTTTTTCTGCCTAAATAAATTCTAATTCTTGTCACTTACTATCTGTACAGGAAGATTTGATACATTATTCCTAATTGAGATTTTTACTGAATATCTTTTAAAGATAAATTTGTTTTATTCTTTCACCCACTATTTAAAAGGATTTTTCACATTTTTAAATTCTAAAGGAATTGTCAATGAGAAACTAAAACTGCATAGACTATACATTAAAATCACTTTAGTTTTTAAGCTGTCACGAACTGTTTCAAAAAATGCTAAGTTACTATTGTTTAATGTCTGTCATTTTATAATGCTTTAGAAGTTATCTATCCTGTAAAATTATTAACTGATGCTAAAATTGCCTTGTAAGTATTAGGACAATAGCAATTTTGTAACAGCTGGGACACTGCCAATGTAAGATAAGTACATTTTGCTCTGTAGATTCATAAAGTGCTTTGAAATGGTTTATAACTGATGGATGGATGCATTTTCTTAGTGTAGAAAGCAATATTTTGTAGAGGGAAATGGCTTGAAAGCTGACACACATGCATGCAAATGCCATTCTCTTCAGTAAGTAATTTGCTTTTTCTTTCAAAAGCATAAATGGCATAGTTAGACACATTATTTTGTATATTGCACATAACAATACAAGATGCACAAAAACAGCAAGTACAAAACATTTCATATTGATAGAGGAACCCATGGCTGTAGTATATGATTAGCATAAATGTATACACACTGAAGAAATGCCTTCAGGATTAAAAAGTAAGGCTGAAAACAGGAAAAGTTCTTCTAACTTCAGGAAATGAAAATATTTAGAATATACTTTTTACTTCTCAGCCTTGTACCTTTTAAAATTAATTAAGCCACGTAGGGCCTGAATCAGATTGATCTTACACTCAGTACTCCCTCTGGATCCAATGGCCCCATATCAGGCTTTTAATTTGAAGACAGATAGTTAAACATATCCTTAAAGTGTTTGTATGTCAATGATAAAATCCAGGAGGATATTACTCTGAAGTACATATAGGCATAGACAGCATAGATCAAATTTGTTTTCTTATAATTTAAGAATCATTAAATGCTAAAACTGATTTCTGATGTATATCATTGGATCATTTTTGTGGTTTATAACATTGTAACATTTAGATGTCTGCATTGAAAACCCAACACCAGTAATGAAAACTTTTGGCCAGCTTCTGTAATGATCTTTCATGTCAAGCTGGTGTCTTAGGTCTTTGCCATTGGAAATTTCCACACCTACTCAGCTATGCAACCTTGAGGAGTCTCAACTCCACTAAACAACTGAGAATAATACAGCTAAGCCTATACTGAGTAAGTGAAGGAATTTCAGTCTGAAGTCTGGAAAATGGTCCCCAGTGAAATCTTTGGAGTATCAGCTTCAGCAGGTCTGCTCAATATGATTAGTGTCAACATGTGGCCTTTTTGTTTAAAGAAAGGAACATTTCCTTCATAGAATCTTGTTAAAATTCTCATTCAACAATTATTGTAATCATGACCTCTATTGTTCATCATTTCCACTAAAATTTCTGCTTCTACATCAGCTTCTTTCTTAAGATATATATTCCCATTAGATACAAAACAGCCATTAATCTTAATGGAAGCTATGTTCAGAAATGGAGTGAGAAAGATACCCAGGAGGTTTTGTCATATCTTTAAATTCTGTAACAAAAAAATTGATTTGAGCTAAATTCTGATAATGAATGCACATTGTTGAAGAATTAAAATTTAAAATGTATTTACATACTTCCTGAATTTATATTAAGAAGAATTGAAACAACACTTCCACTGGATTTTGAGGCAGATTTCATGCTGTATCCTAAGAATTGCTGCTCGTGTTGTGATACTGTAGGAAACAGAGTAGGGTTAATAGCTCATAAAAACAGCATATCTGACAATTTGTGTCTCATTTTTTTTGTTCTTTGGGTGTGAACAGATTACTTTTTTTTCTGAAGTATATATTTTTTTTACAATATAAACCCATTTCTTTTTTGTTTGTTTGTCCTATAACTTCATATTTACAATTCAGAATTTGAACAGCAAAGTTTATTATTGACCATATGGTTTTACCTCTGTTTCTGAACTTGATGTCTGTAAAACGCAGGAAACAAGAGATTGAAAAAGAGCTTCTTTGTGGGCATAAGCTGTTTAAAAAAAATCTGGAGTTTATTTGTTTATGTTTTTGAAGTATTTGAACATCTCTTTTTAGAATTAGTTGTCAGATTTTGTCAGTGCAAAATTGTGGCAATATTACAATACAGCTACATGTGACTGATAAAAAATAAACCCACAATCAAAATAAAAAATTCAGTCATAGTAATTGTCTTTCAGAAGACACAATTATTCCTTTGTGTATTAAAAATTAAATGAACTGATAAATAATAGGAATATTTTGCTTTTATTTGAAGATCCTAATTGCAATTCTTTAAAAGTTTGTCTCATAATATCTCTTTATTTTGAAAGATCAGTTTGTAGAAGGGAATGTGAGAAAAACATTTAATCAGGAACTGGCAAACAGTCAATAGAGTGGCAAGAATTTTATGGTAAACAATACTTCTCTGTAAAATTGCCAGTTTGAAAGGATCTGATGACTCCCACTGCTAGGAGCTGCTTGGACAGTTTGCAACTATTTTAAAATGCTTTTGTTTTTAGAAACAAGTAATAATACAGAACCTCAAAAATAATTTTACAAAGAGTAGGTCAGGTGTTTATCTGTATTATATCTGCCCTAAGGAGAAAATTCAGAGCACAGAGTGTGTTTGTCACCAGAGAATATGGCTATAACACATCAAATCCTTCTGCAATTTGATAACTGGTGCTACTGGAGCCCATAGGTAGAAACTATGGAAGGCAATATTTTTTTTAATCTCTAATATATGCAACTCTTGAAATATCACCAGACATAAGCTAAAAATACAACCTCTTAAATCATAAACTGAAGAAAAGATTTACATGTGGAAAAAATTATGCTAATGATAAACTGAGGAAGTGTGGTCTGGATGACTGGGTAGTGAGGTGGATTGGGAACTGTCTGAAGTCAGAGAGTTGTGGTCAATGGGACAGAGTTTAGTTCCAGGCCTATATGTAGTGGAGTCCCTCAAGGGTTGATACTGGGACCAGTACTATTCAGTATATTCATCAATGACCAGGATGAAGGAACAGAGTGCACTGTCAGCAAGTTTGTTGATGACACAAAACTGAGAAGAGTGGCTGACACACCAGAAGGCTGTGCTGCCATCCAGCAAGACCTAGACAGGCTGGAGAGTTGGGCAGGGAGAAAATTAATGAAACATAAAAAGGGCAAGTGTAAAGTCTTGCACTGGGGAAAGAACAACCCCAGGTACCAGTATAGGTTGGGGACTGACTTGTTGGAAAGCAGCGTAGAAAAAAGGGACCTGATGGTCCTGGTAGACAGCAGGATTACCATGAGCCAGCAATGTGCCCTTGGGGTCAGGAAGGCCAGTGGCATCCTGGGGTGAATTACAAGGGGTGTGCTTAATAGATCGAGAAAGGTTCTCCTCCCACTCTACTCTGCCCTGGCGAGGTTGCATCTGGAATATTGTGTCTGGTTCTGGGCCTCTCAGCTCAAGAAGGACAGGGAACTGCTCGAAAGGGTCCAGCACAGAGCCACAAAGATGATTAAGGGAGTGGAACATCTCCCTGATGAGGAATGGGTGAGGGACCTGGGTCTCTTTAGCTTTAAGTGAAAGAATAATTAACTGGGAAGCAAATAAGAAAAATGTGTTAATTAATATTTTCTCTTCCATTATATTTCCCCCATTGTTTTCCCTAATTGATGTCACATTTGCTTCCTGCACATTTACTTCATCCTTTGTAAGAAAATTAACAGATACAAAACCCCTTCCTAAACCAGGCAAAAAATTAAAGTCTGATTTCCTCACTTTATCATTCTCCTCAAAACTTTTTGTAGTTGTGTGTGTCTGTGTGCACATATGACAATAAGATATTACACACAACCTTTAATGAGTTCTATTGCTAAGTAATGAACTTAAAGTTCTTTAGGCATAAACCATTCCTAATATTCTTGAAAAATGATGCTAAAGCATTTGTGAATAACATGGTATAAGATTATGTTTTATTTGAAGATAATATGAACAAATATTTTGAGTACTCTGCTTTCCTAGAATGTGTATATTGACAGTGTCTTGTTACCTTATGTAGTGCGGTGGAGGAAAACTCCATGTTTGGTTTTAAGATGATGAATCTAGTACTTCACTAAGTAACGCTGACTAGAGGCTGAAATGAGACATACTAGAAACACAGGCAATATTATTGTCCCAGTTTTCAATCAAAACCACTGGAAATTCTTTTGCTTAATTTCTGTATACATCTGTATACTACAAAAATCTTCATACTCCTAAATGTTGGGGTTATTTTTGTTTGTTTCTTTGTTTGTTTTTGTTTTTGTTTTGTTTTGTTTATTTACATCAGCCCCGATTGATGTTTGGATTAAAACTCCTTTTGTATCTTTTGGGGAAGAAAAACAGTGGCTTAATAGTATAAATAACTGAGACTTTTTGTTCCTTAGGGAAAAAAAAAATGTATGAAGAAAATTCTCAGTAAGCATTTGGCCATAATTTAGGGACTACTTTGAATACTACAGTTTGGCCTATTGTGAAGTAGATGGGATCACTTTCTTCTATACAATTTCTGCAATTCCACCTTACTCTTATTCTAGCACATAATTAGGAGTCAAGCATTTTGAGGGAGCAGGTTTTACAGAAGTGTATTTGCAGTAGTGATTTGAGAAGGTTTTATGTATTCTAGATATCAAAACACAGTAACCTTTAATTGTAACAAGGGCAGAAGTGAGAAGAAATACTTGGTGATAGTCTGTACTAAGCCCTTGCTTGCCACACTCCTAAGTCTGTCCTTCTCCATTTGCTACTTTCAGGCTGTGACTCAATAGCTAGTATTACGAGACTGACATGAAAGAGTAAGATAGTTATAAATAAGTAACTACACTCAAAATGTTTTATTTTCATAATGCAATGGTCCTAGCAACAAAAAGAATTACTTCCAGTGAATCATTGGCAGGTATTTTCACATTTTTAAATTATAAAATGTGTGAAGTTCTGGCAGGTTTCACTTACCTCCTCAAATTGTATTTTATAAAATTTTGCACATCTGTCATACTTTTTATCAACTTTTTTTTTTTAAAGCATTTAACATGTATTAAGGAATTGAGTCTGAACATTCTCCAAATAGGTCGATGCTTAAAGCATTCATCTTTTTATAAGACAGAGAAGCAGACAGAGGTTCAGTGCTGATTATTTATGCACCATCTGTAAAATGGTGAATCCCTTTAGCTTCTGTTAATTTACACATGCATTGGCATAAATGAAGACTGAGGTGCTCTGCATAGTACAACACACATTCAGTCTTCAGAAAACTGTGTTCTATTCAGGTTGAAATAAGGTGTCATTGATATAGTTTTGGTATAGTCTACAGTGGTATGCTTGAGGCAGTAATGACGATACATCCTTCACAGTAAGGCAGCAAAACATCAGAGGCTGCTTTGATATTCCTCTAACTTGAAAGTATGTGCAGCCTGTGCTCTCACACTGCCATGGCCACAGTCAGATGCAGCACCTGGGATTGCTCTTCAGGTCACTAGTTAGTTTATTAGATATAAAGACACAAAGTAGAACAAGCTATTGATTTCAAGGGTCTTTTGAACTCTTTAGGAAAATCTGGGGCTTAAGCTACAAAAACATTAACCTTCCTTCCTTCCTTCCTTCCTTCCTTCCTTCCTTCCTT